>JAQFVV010006429.1:1301685-1399793 GCA_028023455.1 Epiperipatus broadwayi
CAGTACATTATTAATAATAATAATAATAATAATATAATAATAATAAATTAAAAAGCAAGTAGAAAGAAATCAGACAAACCTTTAAAAAGAGATGTATAAATAGTTATATAATGATGATAGGAAATTAGAATTGCAGTAAAACTAACATACCAAAAATATACAATGAAGTAAGTCAGCAAAAAAGTTCGAGTTGCTGAAAATTTTGGGCTAGATGTCAAAAATGAGTGGATTATAAATGTATGTTTTGTAAAGAAAATAATATATTAGTAATTATAATATGTCTTGAAAATCACAAAAGATAATTTGGATATAAAAAACTCCGGGTGAAAAGATTAAATGTTGATTAGATTATGTTTGATTGAAAATAGATTTAAAATCAAAATTAAGAGGTTGGACAATCTGGAAGATTTGGAGATCATGATTATAATTCAAAAGTGACAGTAAGTATAATTAACTGTTAAAAGAAAAAGAATTAACATAAAAAATGACAAATGTTAATTTAAAATAACAAAACCTTTTAGTGATATCTAAAATAATAATAATAATAATAATAATAATAATAATAATAATAATAATAATAATAATAATAATAATAATAATAATAATAATAATAATAATAATAATAATAATAATAATAATAATAATAATAATAATAATAATAATAATAATAATAATAATAATAATAATAATAATAATAATAATAATAATAATTGATAAAGCATGCAAAAATTGAAACTATTACTGTAGATGTAATATTACATATAAAAGCAAAAAAACCATATTAGATTAATGATGGAATGATATAATACATAAATTGAAACAGTAAAAGTTGAAAAAATATGAATTCTGTAGAAAACATAAATATGTATAGAATTCTAAATTGTGACTTGAGATATCAAATAGCTAAAGGGTGGAAAGAATGGCTAGAGGGATAATATAATGTAATAAAAAAAGTATAACAAAATATTAAGTTGTGTTAACTTGCATTGTATAAAACAGTTTAAGTGAAAAAAGAAAAATTACAGAAATAAAATAATGATTAAAAATACAAATAAAAACTATTAAAAAAGGGACTTAATAAAAATATGAAAGAATATACCAGTAATTTATGATAAAAACAATAAGCTTTTATCTATTTTAATGAAAATGAAAAAGAAGATAGACAAAAATGAATAGATTATATAATCAATATAATCAATGACAAAAACATGACTAAAATGAAACTGATAACCATAATGAATTGATGAGATTTCAGGTTACTTACTGAAAACTATGAAGAAAAGGGTTTGTGAGAATTGTTTACTATGTAAAAGTCAGAAAATTAGCCAGGAGCTTTTTTTTCACTATTTATAAGTCCAATAAAAGTGTTGTTAAAATATGTTTACTTTGACATAATTGGTTTGATCTTTCGTGTGAAAAATACCTTCCAAAAGTCTTAAGAAAGAGTATTCAAATAGACCAATCAGACTCTTGTTTAAATAATAATTTGCATTATGGAAAGGCATAAGGATAAGAGATGCAAATGGAGTGATACAGAATGATTATTCAAAAGAAATGAGATTGGTATTTTTGTTCTTCAAAATATATTTCAGGGAGAAAATTGTCTTATCTCATTGAAATGTATTAGAACCAAAAGACAATATGTATTGTTTGGTATTTTTTTTTTAAAAAATAGTTAAAAAAGTGTAAAGCAAAAGTTTTGTTCTAATTTTGTATTTTAGTTTATAACTTTTTTCTATATTTGTAATGTTGAAACATTGTTTTTAAAGATGTTTTTCATTTATAAACTTATATTTTTAATAAATCAAGTAGAATTTATTGATTTATAATATAAAACACAACACAAATAGCTACTAAAAAAAGAAATGACATGTTTATTATTTTAATAGTTCATTCAATTCTTTGATGTTTCTACCTTTTTAAAAGTATGCACAAACATATTAAAAAAATATACAATAATTTTGAAATTAAGAAAAAACAAGTATAATGGACAAAAATATGATGCATCCTATAAAATGTACGACTACATAATCAAAATCTTGCTGAAATCTCATTATAAAACTGAAGTCAGTGATTCCTTAGATTTTCTATTATTAGTATTGTGACAGATTTATTGTTCTCTCTGGTGAGAGATTTGTAAATTTACAAGATTTAATTTTAGTATAAACCATTATTCTACATCAGAATATGATAAACCTGAACTTAGTTTGGGGATAATATACATTTGCAAATAAAATAAATTCTAAAAAAATCACATTTCAACTTTGCAAATATTGGAAAAATAATGTTATAAGAAAATTAAATAACTGTTTTATCATTAGGAGTAAACTGATTTCTAAAACCAAAAAAATATTTTTATTGACATTTGTTTTAAAATCTGAAGAGTAAGTGTCAAAATCTGAGAAACCTATCAAATTTTGTGTTAAATATTATTTTTTAATATTTTTTTTATAATATTGCAAAAATATTTTAACAGATGCCTGATGATGAAGTATTAGCAATCACTGTCAAAGGCATATCTACCAGAATATCCTGATTTTCTTTATTAATGTTTCACTTCTATTCATGACTTTGTATTATTAAAACTAAAACATAGTATAAAATAAATATTTCATCAAGTATACTCTTGATTTTTGATAATTATTACACAATGATTGCGCAAAAATAATGGTAAATTTTAATAAACTTCACAATTTTAATAAATTTCACAAAAAAAATCAATGCTTTAATCATTCAAAAAAAATTCTCAAAGTAATCTCACGAAGCTCATAAAAATCTGGTAGTAAAGAGAATACATATCAAGACAGGACATATTTTTTTTATGTTACTGCATTTTTAATTGTTCTGATATTTTTAGATTTATTTAAAAGTAAAATATCAGAAGAAAACATATATATATATATATATATATATATATATATATATATATATATATATATATGTCTCAATTTAAAAAAATGCCCCAAATATTTCAATAGATGGCTTTAAGTGTTTTTTTTTCAATTCCCTTTCTGCAGATCTGCATTTGGATAAAACGATTATTTAATATGTTGCATGTTTATTTGCAATTTTTTTAATTCATGCCCATATCTATAAATTTGTCTGACTACTTATAAAAATATGTATATATTAATTGACCAATTATAAATACATTCACTTCAAATTGAGGAATTAGTCCTTCACAACCTACCATCCATGTTTTCATAGGAAAATATAAATGATTATCTCTCCATTTAAGCAATACTAATGATAATAAGTCATTGGCTTTTCAATGTTGATTGCTTTAGCTCCAGTTATTTTTTTATTATTTCTAATCCACTTTTGAGAAAAAAGTAAAATTACTTTTTTTAATTGGATCTATAAAATGCTGGAGACTCTTCAACTGTTATAACTTACAATTTGCCTGACATATTTATCTCAGTTACTTTATCTATATTTGGTAGCACTGGTTTTTTAACTACAATTAAGAATCATATAAAATAAAATATAAAAAGATAATTATTAAATAAATCTTTAGATGACAACAAAGAGCATTCATACTATCAAAACGATCCTTAGAAGTATGATCTTTTAAATAAATCTTTAAAATCCGCTTTTTTGCCATTTCTACAACACTTTTTATACTACTCAATTATCTCATAGTATCAATTGTCTAACAGTCTTTTATAGAACTTCTGCTTTCAATACTCTTTATTTATATAATACATAGAAAAAAGAACAGCAGTTCTGAAGAAGATGACTAGAGAGTTGAAACTGTTAGATAATTGAATGGAAAAACAGTAGTGTAAAAAATGCAAAAATGTGATTTTTTTAATATTTATTTATTATAAGTAGTGAATATTTTGAAGTAAAATACTAATTGCAGTTTAATTGTTAAATGATAGGTCTTTTGTGTATACAATATATAATTAGAAGAGCTTTCAATTGTGAATATTGTTATGAAGAAAATTAAAATTGAATATTTCATTATTTATGATGTTTCGCTTACCTGATTTAAATTCTGATTTTTTTGATTGTGCAAGGCTTGATTTTGCCTTCCATCAGCGATATAAGTAACCAGTATTATCATGTTTTCAAAATTATAAGAGAGTAGCTATAAATCATCTGCATAAGTTAGGTCTTTCAGATAGTAACTAGTTATTAGCAAAATCTAGATACTTATCAAGTTTTTATAACCCATCACGTTGATATACTTATTTAAAAAATAATTTTACTGAAGCTGTTGAATGATAAAAATATTACATTGTGTGCATACTCTTAAGAGAGTTTTGTATCTGCTGTATAAGTTTTTTTTTTTTCAATAAATAAATTAGTTACATATTTAATTTTTCAGAAAGAAATTTAATACATGAGTACCCAAGTAGTGATGAGTTGATTATAGCAGTTCCATTCAGATGACAAAACAGTTTTATTCTACTTTATTTAAGATGAAAATCAAGCCAGAAACTCACAACTCTGGACATGTGACCCCTTCTCCCTTTAACTTTCCTTTAAAGTGAATAAAACGAGTATATACCACTTATTATCCAAAGTTAAATTAAAGCAAGCACATATTGTTTTTACTTACTAAGTTTTAAATGCTATTTATTTTCATTGCATTTAACCTGTTTTGTATTAATAAAATAAATCTGCAACAAACTTATAGGCATTATTATGTTTCTCACCTTAAAAAAAAAAATCAAACGGTTTAATGCTCGGGAGTTCATAAGAAGTTCGAGCATCAGAAGTGACAAACTGGGTCGCAGTCCATAGACCTTGATTGAATTCAAGGCTCTACAACTCTACAGCTCTTTATAGCTTATACCAGATTTAATGAGTCTGCTTTCCAGAAAAAATCAATATTTTCTAAATTTAATACATATATATGTGTAATGGGGTAAATAAACATTTGTTTATAAATAGGCTTTGATATTTATTTTTTTCATCAAAAATATATTTTTTCTTTATCATTAACTGTTATCATTTTTGGAAATAGTTCTTTATCCGATATGCTTTGTGTCATTTGTTTGTCTGAACTCGGATAAAAAGACAGAAGCTTCTCCGTTTGCTTACGATTGGTCTAAGTTCATCATTTACTTATCAAATGCACAATCTAACATTAACTGAAAGCAAATAGAAGACATGGCTAATTTGTCATAAAAGAAGCGTAGGAAAAATGTAGAATGAAAAATTTAAAACTGTAATAATCCAAACTGAATCGTCTTTTTTTTTTATTTAAATACCTCGTTCGAATTTCACTTTTACGAGCAAAAGTCAAATTATACGAAAATGGTGCAGGGGAAAGCCTAATCTGTCAAGATTTGAAACGACAGTCTTGGAATTAATACGCTTTATTGGCTTGTCAACAAACATCCACATTCCGAGCGGAGTTAGGTTACGTCTGAATGTCATGAATTTTATTAAAAGACAGGAAAAAATACGGAAAACGACATTCTTGGTGTACGATTTGGGGGATATTAAAAAAAAAAAAAGTATGAATTATGTTTTTATCTAATGTTGTTAATACCTCACTGTATGTATGCATTTACATATATTATGTAGAGAAAAAAAGTAATATAGGTAAACTATAGTGAAAATTAAAATGTCAAACGATTTTTAGAAAGAAAAAATAATTTGTTATATTGTAAGGATTGTTATAATAATGATTTGCTTATATTCTTAGAATGAAATGGGGGGAGGGGGGATTTAAGCCATCACCCAACACAAAATTAAATAATAATATTATTAGTATAATTGCCTTGCATTATTTAGTGAGTTAGTAAAATAGCGATCTAGAGCTCTAAAAAATTACGGGTGTTAGTTCAAACCTGTCACTTGCGACGTTCGAACGACCTATTATTTCTTCAGCGAAAAATCAATCAATTAATATTTTATTAATAGTATGTCTGTGATAAAGAAATGCAAATTAAGTACTGTATATCAAATAAAGCAATTGCAAGAGAGGCGTCAAAGAAAGGAAATATATAGATTATAGATCAAGATAAATTGATAATGAATGCAGAATTTTAGATTTTCATTAGTGGAAAAAAAAACTGAAAACGATTTGAACATTCATTTATTTAAAAGAAAATTTAATTAATCTAAAAACATTTATTTACAACATAAACAACACATGATATAAATTTATAACAAGTTAAACCTCAGATGAAAATTTAAAGTATAAAAAGTATTTTCGTAAACTTGAGTTTGAAAAAAGAAATTGCGTTATTAAACATTATTTTTCTTACTTGAAATTAAATTTTTTATTTGTTAAATTGGTACAGTTGAAATCAAATTAGTCTTTTAAACTCATCCTAAAACTAATATTAAGTATTTAAAAAATACAGCTCAAGGTAATTTGCTATAAATGTGTATTGATATTTTTTTTAAAAAAAAAAAATAGTATTATGCGGATAGTTTACAAAAAAAAAAAAACTATTTTTAAAATTTTTAATTACTGATCTGCTGCTAAATGTACATAACAATGCAAGTAGTTTGGTCCGGGTTCAAAACATTACGGCTTTTCTAAATTCTAGCCTTTTAGATAAATAATAGAAAAAAAAGGTACAAGTTGTCTCCAAATGCACAACTGTACACGTTCCACCTTGAATCCCAAATTCTCATTGATAAAGATAGAAGCCAAAAACCGATCTGAAAATGGACATCAAAATATTCTACTATGCGATATAAAATTGTCTAAAGGAATATCTTATCGATACAAATAAATATATTTTTATGTTCCATAAAATAAAGAATCATGACTTGATTAAAAGTTAAACATGTGGCATTTTAAGCTTGTCATAATAAGAAATTCAGTATAAAACTTCATAATTTATATAGGAATTTAAAACAGGAGTTCTATGATTGAGAATATAACTTTTAAATGTTTGTTGAATAAAAATTGTTTAAAAGTAATATAGTCATTTGCTTATTGTGGTCTTTCTAGATTATTTTTTGATGCATAAACAGCATTATAATGAATTGAGAAATAATATAAATCCAACAATCCACACTCTTTTATATGATGATGTTACTGATATAATGGGCATGAAAAAATGAGTATTTTGATAATCATTTAAATAATGACTCAAGATTTAAAGTTATGAGTTTTCATGATATATATATATATATATATATATATATATATATATATATATATATATATATATATATATATATATATATATATATATACATTTTATTTACCTATTTAGATATGGACAAACATATTCAACTTGGTGATGTCAAAACAGCTCTTTTTTTGTAATCTTAAAAATGGATAAATTGAATGTACTAATAATATACTGAAGTTTTTAAATATGGTAGTGATAAGTCAGTCTGGAAATATTGAAATCGTTTAGGAATATATGGATTTAGGAAATTGTACTGTCTGATTTTAGGGAAGCTTCTATTGTTTTAATTTTCAAAGAAATTGGCACGATAGTATCAATCATCATGGAAGATCTTTATTATCTAAGAAATCAATAATACTTTCAAAGATTTTGTCAAATAGGTTACTTCCAGTCATAGATACATGGTTATCAGAGATTCAATGTGAAATTAGATAAATCATGAATCACTATCAACATGGTTTTTGTTCCCATGAAAAAATGAAAAAAAGGTCAGAAACAAAAGAGTAAATTGTATATTTCTTCTATTGATTTTCTCAAGTTATTTAACTCAATTAATTGAACAAGTCATGGTAGTGTTTGAAATTAGTTTGTTGCTCACCAAAATTTATTTCTATTATACAACATGGAAAAAAGGTGTTATTGGTACTGATGAAAAATGTGAAAATTGCTCTTAAACAGGGATGGATACTTGAAATAACATTGTCAATTATAGGTACTAATTAAAAGCAGTTTAATGAACCATAAATCAAGATGTGGTACTGATTTTATTGGGCAATTTTTATTTTGAATTGATTACAAACAAAACCATCTTTTAAGATTCCAGGTTGATTTATAGTCTGTTGATGATTGTATTATCTTTTTTCCAAATCAAAAAATAATTTACAGAATGTACTTAATGTTTTGATATCAAAATCTTAAGTTATTAGTTTAATAATTAATTTTCAAAAAACTCGATTTCTTTATCAACGAGTGAAGGAAGAAAAATTTTCAGCTTCTTTTATCTTAAATTACTGTCATCATGAGTGGGAATATAACCAATATAAACATCTTAGTAATTTATAAAGTGAAATCAGATGTTGGGGAAAGTACAGACTCCACCACGCTGCTACTGCTGTTACAAGTTAAAAGGTGTAGTATTTTATAACAAAAAACAATTACTACAACTATATTATCTATATATATTGCAGTGATGTTTTACTTCATTTATTGCATGGAAGTGAAACTTGGACACTCTATCAATGCAAAATAATATCATTAGTAAATTTTTATTTAATGATGTTTTAATATAGAGGATTTGAACACTGACTTTCAAGACCCCTTCAGTTATTCACTCTTATTCATACAACTCAATAGCTAAAGGGAGGTTGAAAGTGTGTTCAATCCTTTATATTACATCTAAACTCCAGGTATATAAAGTATTCTTGTATTTAAATATTAATTGTGTTTTATAAAATACATTGGCCATATTATAAAAACAATTGTTATGTTTTACACTTGTTGGGTATGATGATACATGTTGGATTGGATATGTAAAATATATAAATAATACAAGATTTTCTAAAAAGATAATTTATGACTTGAGCTTAGTTTTCATGGAAAAGATAAAATTCATTTATATTATAAGAATTATCTCAAAAATGTTATAAAAATGTGCAATTTCAATTGTGTTCATTGGGAAAACATGGCACAGAATAGAACACATCAGAGAATTAAAATTAGACATGGTATTGGAAGTATTTCAGAAAAAAGCTTTCTACAGGAAAAGTTAAATAACAATATTACAAAATATCAAAGAAACAAAAAAATTGACCATTGTGTTCTCTGTGAATAGGTTTTGTTATTTTACATAATCACCACAAAACATCTTTGGTTTTTTTATCTTTTTTAATTAATGTTGGAATGGTCATACTTATTTATGAGGGGTTGCTGTATGTATATTCCATCTGGTAATCACTGATTACTCAAGTATACATGAGATGACATAAGAATCATAGCTCTTCATATTTTTATTATATTGTAGTCAGAAAAAAGTCAACTGATGTATTGGTTTGAAACAAATATATAGATGGCTAGTATAATGTAAAAGAACTCATTATTTCATGATGTAATTATAACTTTGAGATTTAGAATAAATATGTTAAAGGAATGACAATAAATGGAAAACTCCCACAATTAATCAATTTAATCATGTTTAATCTATTAAAAACAAACATAATTAACTGATATTAAAGTAATTGTTTAAAAATTTCCATATTTATTATGTTTAGTATATAGACATAATTAATAAGTGAGTGATTTACAATATTTAATAACATTGCTTATAAAATATAATCACTGATACTGACAAAATTTTATTTATTTGAAGTGCTTAAAATTCTGAAGCTGTTGTTGAATGTTTTTATCCTGGATTATTAATTCTATGGTTCAAATACTAGGTGAAAAAAGTATTAATAAATAAAGCTACTATTATTGGCAGTTTTATTCAAATTTGCAGCATTTTTATTTTCCAGTGCAGTTTGGAATTGATGACTTCTTATTCTTTTTACTTTTGAACATATAGTAACTTTTTCACTTCTATATTATAGTGGTTCACAGTCAAAATTAAGCATAGCTTTATCAACATTGCTATCTATGTGCTATAACTTTATTTACTGTGGACATGTAATACAATTATAACTTCGTAACAAATACTACATTCAATTGTGCATAAAATATTTTTATTTATGCTTTTACCAATTTTATACACCAATATTTCACCAGAAATTTGCTTTGTAGTTTTATTCATTTATATGGATATAGATTAATACATTTTACAGGCTTAACCCTGCTTTTATATATGTAATATATGTGGGATTTGAACTCAGACTTTTACACAACCTGTTACTCTCAGTGCCATCTCATATTTCTGACTCACCTGATCACACACATGTTGAAAAGATAAATAATCACCAATATACGTATTTCATGTTAAACCAGCAATCATCAGTTGGTCTAGATTACTATACTCACACATATATATAATCAGTGCTCAGCATTATATTAAGATAGCCAATCTTCATACTTTAATGGACCGGTTTCAAACTATTCCAACTCACAACTCTTCAGCCTTCCATTTCATTGAAAATCATTTGGTGGAATGTTCAAAGCTCTTGTTAGTGCCAAGGTTGTCATCCTATCCATGTTGACATATTAGTCATTCTAGTCAGCAATATGAGTTGGATATAGATTGTAACTAAAGTTGAAACTTATCACAGTATTTCACAAATCAATTTAATCATATTAGATGCAATACATCTTGGAAACTTTTAGTATTTCTTTGTAATTTTTTTAATAGCTACTTCATTCTTGATTCAGTTCTTATTGTTTTGAAGATATTCACAACTTGTAGAACAAAATAACCAGTTTGAATACTTAAATCAAATAATTACTAAAAGGATAATCTGTGAAGAAACAATAAGTAGAAAATAATAAGAAGGAATACATAGAAGAAAGCCAATGGCTACATTCTTTTCAGATTCTTGCTCTGTGCAAAAAATTTATGAAGTTATGCATTGAGGCTATTTGATCTGTATGTATCAAAGCTTTAGTTACCGATATGCATAGAGGCTGTTGGCATGGGAAGATAGAGAAAATTGTAAAAAAGGGGATGAAGAAACTGTTAACATTGCACAGTAATCAATACTGAGTCAATCAAGTACTTTTACACCTTTTTTGCAAAGTTCAAATTTTATTATTTAATTTGATGTTTCAGTTGTTCAGCCACCTTCTTAATATATATATATTGTGATGATCGCACATACTGCAGTCACACATATAAATATTAAACATTCACAGAATATTAAATATCATGTTTGATAAAATAAATAAAATAGAAAAAAGAGCGAGCTTAGAAAATTTACAGAACAAAGAAATGTTTCAATTAATTAAAAAAAGAGAGGGAAGTAGAATCAAAAAGATTCTTATCTTTTACCCTCCAAAGTTCGGATTTTGGTGAAATTAAAATGTAAAATTAGAAATATTGGAGGTGTACGTTAAAAAATAAAAGTGATAAAGAAATATAAATCAAATGCAAGTTAAAATCTGATTTTGAAAGAAAGTAAAGTTTAAAAAACCTTAAATAGCGCGCAAAACATAGAAAGTTAAACATGATCAAAAGATAAGGATCTGGGTTTTAAAGTACACATTTGACGATAAACGAAATGTGTGTATGGAGTATATTTGAAGCAGAATATAGACAGCAATAATAAATGCTTGTCTAAACTTAAATAAAAAAAAAGAGAGAAAAACATGTATTAAAATCTGTGTAATTAAATTAAAAAATATTGAAATAAATAAATGTACATAGTGCTACTAGATTGGGTAAAACAAATTTACATATGGCCAAAGGCATAGTAAGAAAGGTGTGAATGAAAGTGAAAACAAAGGATCGGAAGGACAAAGGCTGGTGGAATTTTTTAATTTAAAAAAAGTTTTTCAGTAGAGATTAGAGCTAGAGACTTCATGTTGAGAGGGTGGTAAAACACAGCTCCAATATTCAACCGATATAGTTAACAAATATGACTTTCAACATCGATGCCTCATCTAGAATGGCTGGCTAAGACCATCGTGATCGCTGGTCGGTCCAGACTTACTGTACTAATGGTTCTGGCCAAGATATAACAACTGCCGTCGTAGCACCTGCCGGTGGATTCATTTGGTTGCCTTGTCCTCGATGCCTTGTTCTTGATGCTTCGTCCTTGATGCCTTAAACACTGAGAAGCTACACACAACCAAATCTAACCTGCGACCGTCCCTCCTAAAGAAGTGGAGAAAATCCACATGACGGTCAGCAAGATGTCGGATAAATTCAGAGACTAAAACCTAGGTAAAGATACATACTATTTTGTTATATATTTCAATGTGCACATAGTTTAATTAGACAATGGCCACATGCCTTTTGTGAATGATAAAGACATTCTTGAATTTTTTTGATAAATACCCAGACTGATGATTTATAAATGTACCATCATTTATAATAGTTTTATATGTATTCTTTTCTTGTAGCACTATAGATTATAATCTGTTTTTCATTTCATGTTAATGTGTTTTTTTTATATCTCTTTTACGATTAATTTATTCTATTAAATCTATTATTTTATTTAAACCTGCCTTGTCTCGTTCTTCGCCACTCCAAAAGGGTAGTCTAGTCAAAGGGTGGGAAAACTATTATTCTTTTTTTTTATTATTGAATTAACACGTGGAAGTTGGTGGTGCAGTATTTGATCCCATTAAAATTATAAATCATCCAAGCGCTGTAACTCTGTCAGATCTTACAGCAGTCGAGAGACGGTTGGTCGGGAAAAATAATCTGGTGCTATATCCGTATAGCATACAGATTCGGTCAAATACGGATATAGACTTGTGTATGTCCGTATGTTCTCTCTGCTTGAGGTAGCGGAAAGTGGACGATCTTTAATCATTAGAATTCCCCATTATGCACTCATAAAAGGGAAGTGTAGCCTTCGATCGTCCCGTGCCCTTTACATATTTTGGGGGCCAGTCCGGGATCTATCTATTGCTGCGCAATTAATGATCACATGTTAAATAATTTTATAAGATAACATAAATATTTTCTAAAATAAAAATTGTTTTAATATATGTGTTTCAAACATATAAAATTAGTGTTGTAAGTTAAAGTGGCGAGAAGCGAAGACGAAGGGGATAAGTTTTAATTTATGATACTCTATATGAGCATTTCACGTCAAATGTGTACAAAGAATAGAAAGAGGGGGGAAATTTTTTTTGTTAGTATTACAAAAGTTTTGAAATGCGTAGTGAGGGATAATCTGAGACAAGAATATTTAGACAAGTTGTAACAAACAAATAACTAATTATATCAAATGATTGCTGTAATATAATATAAATCGTTTTTAAAGAAAGAGAATAACACAAAGTTTCATGAAAGGTTACGATAAATAATAAAAATATATATATAGTAGCCGCATAGCCCAGTAAAGTTAAAGAATAGATAAATATGTGTATGGTCATAGTCGTATAATAAAGTGTTCCGCTATAATTATAGCGATCGAATATAGATTATCGGGATGTAATTAATTAATGTAAACATAAATAGTTAAGTTAGAAATAGTGAAACAGTTTCAGTAATGTTGTAGTTATAAAGGTTAAATGATTAAAATAGTCAAAACTAAGTTAAATGAAGAAATATATATGTGTGAATAAATAATAACGGTCCCAGTTAAGTGGAAAATAAAATATATTAATGATAAAGTGAATTCACATCTATAATTTGAATTGAAGAAACTATAAGTATTGTCGTGTATTTTAGTTAAGCGGAAGAAAATATATATGTGTGATTCTGGAATAGTCGCATGTGTAAGAGAAGTAAAATATATATATATATATATGTGTATGATCTTGTTTAAAATAGCCGCAACCGTAAGTGGCCGAAATTTGTAAATGTAGGAGTAGAAAATATATATATCGGAAGGGTAATGTTGGAGACACAGTCAAATAAAACGAATTTATAATGTATATCATTAACAGAAGAACAAGTATGGTATTTAAGTAAGTTAAATTTAAAAGAATATATAAGTGCATCATTTAATTGAAGTATAGGGGTCAGAGGTAGATGAGTAGGGAAAATAGAGGACAATCATCAAGGTGGACAGGCAGTCGGGCTAATCTAAGTCAGGCGAATAAGAAGATGAACCAGAGTACGGATGTTTGGGTTGGCTAGCGATCTGAATGCTGATCGATAGACAACTAAGAAATTAAAAGTTAATCAAAGTGAAAAAACAAAGTCAGTCGAAAGAAGTTGGGTATAAATCTAGTTAGAAGAGGTCAATAGTAGGAATAACCAGTCCAGATATAAAAAAAGTTAAATAAAAATCATATTTATGCGAACAAGGGCTCAAGCCAAAATGGATCTTCAAGAAAAGGAAGTAAAAGAAGGGAATGGAGAGGAGATGAAAGTAGAGGATACAATAGCCTATAGTAATATCATGGATATGTTAAAGCAAATGAGGATGGAGCAAGAGCAATTCATGAAAGAACTCATGGACAGTCATGAGAGAAGGATAGAAGAATGGATGGTAAAGGTAGAGATAGACTGCCAGAAAATATGGGCTGAAGTCAGGGAAGAAATAAGAAATGAGGTCATCCTGCAATCAAAGGCTAATAACACATGGGATGGATTTCACCAAGAGATTAAGAGGGATGAACAAAGGAGTATGGGGCCATGTGCATATGAGGAATCAGAAATAGTTGAGGATAGAGGTAGAGAGTCAGCAGAATTTGATTGGGAAAGTGACATAGGGTGACCAGCAAGGGAGATAAGACAGTTAGATGAAGAGGTGGAGGTAGTTAGAGTGGAGGATCATAGAATGATGATGATGAGTGTACAGAAGAATTTAAGTCAGGTGGCAAAGGTAGTAGCAGGGTTAAATACAAAAGTTGAAAAGAGGATAAGTAAGGCAGCTGGTAACAGCGCATATACTGGGATAGAATGCATTGAGTCAAGAGCCACTGGAGGAGATATAGACAAGGGATATGCATGTAGACCACCTCCAAAGGAACCACCTGAAATTAAAAATGGTTGGGATCCTAGTAAAGGACGATGGAAAGAAAACAGAAGAGATTTGACAGAGTGGAATCCAAGAGGGCAGGAAGATAAACGATCTAGATGTAAGACTGAATGGAAGTGGCCATACAAATGAACAGAGGGCCATGAGCCTAGGGAGCAAACCCCACATCCCAGAGGAGGCAGAGGTGATGTCAATAGAGGAAAACAACCACCAGATAAAACTTAAGGGTAGTCACAAATAAAGGAAGGATTTAATGATAACAAAATTGGAAATGCAAACGGACCATGAGTCATGGAGAATGGACTGTAATATGGATCCTGATAAAATAAAGAAATGATGAGCCGATAAGTGGAAAAAGGGATGAAAAGGACATTATGATAAAATAAGAAAGCAGAAGATAAATATTAGTGTGAGGTCATAGATCGAGGCTGAAGGCATGTAGGTTTAGATATTGGTAGATGGGTCTGAACAGTAGTTGGTTATGCCTTCTTCGTTATTCATTCATGTATGTTCTGCAGTGTGCCAAATCTTATCATACAGAGAACACAGGGACAGAGATCCCATTCTCATAATGACTCACTGGATTAAGATTTCCATTTAGATATTGGACAGATATTGTGAGTCAATGGTTTAGAGACAAATCTATGGGGAAAAGAACCCCTTGTATAAATTAAGAGCTATCAGAAAATATACTGAGCTCATGGATGAGCTGGACAGAAAGATTCCAGCCTCCCACCCACCTTGGTAATAGTGACCACATTTGACACTTAGGGGTTTATCATTTGCAGGATGTGATGTATGAACAGGTTTAATCGGATCACTGAGATATCCTGTGGATTCTAACCTGTATATACGAGTATTAGGCAGAAATAAAATGCATGTAATGCTAATGACAAGATTAAATTGGTTTGGCAATGCTGGTTGGGTCATCAAGAAAAGAGATGTAATTTACCTGGTCACCTCTCTAGAGATTAACCTCATCACTAAATAATATTAGGAATGCATAAATCTAAAAAGGTTTGAACAGTAGTTGGGAGTATCTAGCTTTCAATGCATAAATTTAATTTTTTTTTTTACAAAAAAAAATTTAAAGGAGGGGAACGGTGTAATGTGATGATCGCACATACTGCGGTCACACATATAAATATTAAACATTCACAGAATATTAAATATCATGTTTGATAAAATAAATAAAAAAGAAAAAAGAGCAAGCTTAGAAAATTTACAGAACAAAGAAATGTTTCAATTAATTAAAAAAGAGAGGGAAGTAGAATCAAAAAGATTCTTATCTTTTACCCTCCAAAGTTCGGATTTTGGTGAAATTAAAATGTAAAATTAGAAATATTGGAGATGTACGTTAAAAAATAAAAGTGATAAAGAAATATAAATCAAATGCAAGTTAAAATCTGATTTTGAAAGAAAGTAAAGTTTAAAAAAACCTTAAATAGCACGCAAAACATAGAAAGTTAAACATGATCAAAAGATAAGGATCTGGGTTTTAAAGTACACATTTGACGATAAACGAAATGCGTGTATGGAGTGTATTTGAAGCAGAATATAAACAGCAATAATAAATGCTTGTCTAAACTTAAATAATAAAAAAAAGAGAGAGAGAGAAACGTGTATTAAAATCTGTGTAATTAAATTAAAAAATATTGAAATAAATAAATGTACATAGTGCTACTAGATTGGGTAAAACAAATTTACATATGGCCGAAGGCATAGTAAGAAAGGTGTGAATGAAAGTGAAAACAAAGGATCGGAAGGACAAAGGCTGGTGGAATTTTTTAATTAAAAAAAAAGTTTCTCAGTAGAGATTAGAGCTAGAGACTTCGTGTTGAGAGGGTGGTAAAACAGAGCTCCAATAATCAACCGATATAGTTAACAAATATGACTTTCAACATCGGTGCCTCATCTAGAATGGCTGGCTAAGGCCATCGTGATCGCTGGTCAGTCCGGACTTACTGTACTAATGGTTCTGGCCAAAATACAACAACTGCCGTCATAGCGCCTGCCGGTGGATTCATTTGGTTGCCTTGTCCTCAATGCCTTGTTCTTGATGCTTTGTCCTTGATGCCTTAAACACTGAGAAGCTACACACAACCAACTCTAACCTGTGACTGTCCCTCCTAAAAAAGTGGAGAAAATCCATGTGATGGTCGGCAAGACGTCGGATAAATTCAGAGACTAAAACCTAGGTAAATATACATACTATTTTTTATATATTTCAATGTGCACATAGTTTAATTAGACAATGGCCACATGCCTTTTGTGAATGATAAAGACATTCTTGAATTTTTTTGATAAATACCCAGACTGACGATTTTTAAATGTACCATCATTTATAATAGTTTTATATGTATTTTTTTCTTGTAGCACTATAGATTATAATCTGTTTTTCATTTCATGTTAATGTGTTTTTTTTATATCTCTTTTACGCTTAATTTATTCTATTCTATTAAATCTATTATTTTATTTAAACCTGCCTTGTCTCGTTCTTCGCCACTCCAAAAGGGTAGTCTAGTCAAAGGGTGGGAAAACTATTATTCATTTTTTTTTATTATTGAATTAACACGTGGAAGTTGGTGGTGCAGTATTTGATCCCATTAAATTTATAAATCATCCAAGCGCTGTAACTCTGTCAGATCTTACAGCAGTCGAGAGACAGTTGGTCAGGAAAAATAATCTGGCGCTATATCCGTATAGCATACAGATTCGGTCAAATATGGATATAGACTCATGTATGTCTATATGTTCTCTCTGCTTGAGGTAGCAGAAAGTGGACGATCTTGAATCATTAGAATTTCCCATTATGCACTCATAAAAGGGAAGTGTAGCCTTCGATCGTCACGTGCCCGTTACAATATATATATATATATATTGTTTTATTTATACCATGGTATGTTAAAAAAATAATTGAAAGGTTTTATGCCCTGAAATTCATAAGGGGTTCAAGTACTGGAAGATGTAAAGCTGGTGCTCTAGAGTCTGATGCTTTAAAACATGCAGGTATATTGTCTTATTTATAAAATATTATTTAAATATATAATTTTGTACAATCTATGAGTACATTATATATTATGTAGATGTAGATATATAAATGTAATATGGTTACATTTATATAAAATTAAATAATATAAATAACATAATATCACTTCTTTTAGATCTTTGAAAAAATTGTTGAACAATCCATATGTCAAATTACGTAATAAAATTTGAACCTTTCCAAAAAATAAGTAATATTGATAAGATAGAATAGTCATTTTTCAAATTAAGACAAGAAGGTTGAATTGTATTGGCTATATACTGAAATACTATAAAATAGTCAGAGAGATAGTAGAGAGAATGATATATGGAAAATGAGAAGATATTAATTTGCTTTCATAAATCAACAATATGAAGGCACTAATATTTAGAACTATGGTGAATTAAAGTAGACAACTAAAAACTGTAGATTATCAAAAACTTTTAATAGAAGGGTAAAACAGATTTTATAATTAAAAAAAATAGTCATGATGATGATTTTCTATTTTATCTCTACAGAGTTTACATTAAAAGTCATATAATCTTCAGGATAAATGCATGCACTTTTACTTCTTTTTATAAAATACTTTAAAGCAATTTATAATCCAACTGAAATTGACTTCACCATCAGAAGCTTTCTGTATGTTAATTTTTTCTCTTTTTTTAATGATATACTCATTACAATGCCAAATATTTACCAAATTCTTCTCTTTATGATTTCTTACTTCTCAGTCATTATAACAATTTGTTTTTGTCTATTTTACTACAGAATTTTTAAACGTCATTATTACCAAACAATTTTATATTACTTTTCCAATTATATTTTTCAATTTTTTATATAGACTGTATTTCATTAGCATTATGATTACCAATTGTCACATAGATTGATCAATATATATATATATTCTAACCTAATAAACGACGACTTCACTTCTACGAAATCCATTCGGAAGCCTAATTCTATTAAAGAGAATTCGGAAAGCCTAAACGCTTCCGTCTATGATTCAGGTAGCAAACCCTATTACCTAATATTAATAGCTCGACGTTAGGTTAGTTATAATAATTCAGCTACAGCGATATGCAGTTCAGACAGAGATAGAATTAAAAAAAAATTATCATTAATAAAATAAATTTAAAATAAAATTTAGAATAAACTAACATTCTTTCTCTATCCAAAACACATTATCTGAGCTGTAAGTACTTGCACTGTTCGACAATGATGATGATGATTTCATGTCATTGTTAATATTACTGACTAAAACAAAACATTTATTAATTTGCCAATATGATCTCAATATTTTATTATTATACAATCAGAAGTTTCAATCTCTTAAGCCATGCCACGCTTGTAATATTGATCATAATGAATCAATTCTTAATTTAAGAGCACTTAATAATAATGACACTAATCTCAGGGTTCTCTGTTATATTTAATAAAATGCTCGGCAGTATTGTGTTGTCGCATATGACTGACATTCTGGTCGGCTATAGGAAACATTTACCTTATTTAAATTCCAGGTGTCTTCATCCACATATCAACTATTATAATATTTAATGAGATGATAACTATATTCAATAACAACGCATAATTTTGAATAATACAGCCCTTTTCCCAGAATCTCAGTCGGAATGATGAAAAGACAAGGGTGCTTTTGTGTCCTTCCATTATCCATGACAACACAATAATTTAACTAAGATTTATTACTTAGACACTTCACTTAACTGTGTACGAAACGATGTGCAACCAAAACTAGTAGTTTGGGAATAAAGTGATTTTACACACACATAAAATAAAATGTCTTGGTCTGAAGTTTCCAATTCCATAAATGATTTTTATTAATTTAAAATATAGTGAAATATTCTAATCTGCTTACAATTGTCTATCTGGTGTATTGAATTTAAGATTTCATAAATGATTTTGGACTCAAGAAAAGTATTGCAAGTATTATGCAAATACACTTTTATTTAGCACACAAGAAAAATGACTCAAAACAACTTGTAACAAGACTATAATTTATTATTAAATTTTAACAATATTCTAATTTATTATTACAGTTTAACAAAACTATCCTTTATGATTAACATAATAAACAAACATATACAATTTATTCGATCCCATATGGATAAAACAAAATATAACTAACATTAATTCGTCTATACTTTTAGACTTGGATTCGAACTACTTCTTCATCTTCTTTTACATTTATGCAAATTGAATATAACAAAATAAATATTATTATCGATACATCAACTCATCCATTTAGTGTATCTTATATGAACGGCTGCTTAACTTTATTAACTAACTATTTGTTTTAAAATAAAAATAATCTGATTCTAGGCAATGCGTACAAACGATTTTTATTATCATATCTTTAATTAAATGATAGTTTTTATTTAGATAACTTATTATAATTTATGGGTTATTCATCAGAAGTTACACTTATTATTTTAATATTTACCTTAATAACAACTGAAGTTGTTATACACATTGTATTCCTCAGTATAAGTTATATTGTGAGTACTACTTAATCATTAACCCGAATTAAATCTAATATTTGAACCCTCCATTGGCAAATAAAAATTTCTAAATCACGCAATTTTAAACTTACTCTCTCCATTGACTTACGTGTGGATTACCAGCACTATTCCGCCGCACAATCCAGACATTGATCATATATACTAGCATGCTATTTATACTAAATGGATCGTGAGGAATTAACCTCCAATATACCCGTTCTCTTGCCATAACTTTCTAAACAAAACACAATACTCAACACCTTCCGTGGTGGAATTATCTCTATTTTCTCATGAGGAATATGGAATAACACCGAAGGTCTGTAGAGTTAACTACTATATTAAAATAGTTTGGTCGGTCCTTGCCTCTTACTTGGGCATAATAGGAACACACACCAAATTTAATCCTCTCCTGGGATTTTAATGAATGAAATACACTAAATACGATATAAATTACTGATCGTCCTAACTCTGAGAAGCGATCACTTGGGTTATAAACATACCCGAATACTAGTTTTATCTATTTCCCTCATGGAAAATAAAGCTTTTGGGGAGATCATTTTCCATCCCACAAAATAGATATATTACAATTATTACTTATGCGAATATTAAGCATATACCTATGCTATATCGGGGCAAGACAAGCAAATACACTAATTACACTAAATTTATGTTCCGGGGTATACTTAGATCAACGTCTGAAATCAATGGATATCACAGAATTAACCATAATAATTTTTACCTTTGCCAAAGAAACATTCAACAAGTAATTGTTAGTATAGTATCTTGAACTAAATTAAGTGAATGCGTTAATAAAGAATAATTGGGAATAAGTTCCGCAATTAACATAGTATAAATTTGTTTCAAACTTTAAATAAGTAATATCCTGTATAGCACTTCTCTTTAATTACTTCTGATAATTTTAACTAGAGATTTTACCTATTAAGTATCTGAATTTTTCTTCTTTTACGCATCTAACATATAAATTTATACCCATAATTGCATATCATAAATAAACACATTTTATAAAAAAAAAAAAAAATTTTTATGTCGAATATAAATTTAACCTAGAATAATTATATGAAAACATACCTTTATGATTACAAGGTCATTTAAATATTACTTGACTATACAGCCTTTAACCTGTAGATATAAAAAAAAATACACATAATTTTACAAATTAGTAAAAAAAATCATTACTTAACAAGTGCTTATTATCTCACTAGAAAAATGTTTTCCGTTGGGCAATTTATCCAGATGAAGACCTTGATCCATTCGTAGTTCACGAAGCAAATTTAAAATAAGAAACACATTTTATAAAAAAAAAATTTATATAAAAGTTGCCTCCATTCTGATGCAATTAATAAATTAGGCAAAGAAAACATAGCAGCGTTGGATGTTAATTCTTCTTTGAATTAACTGCTATAATTTTGGGGATCCAAGAAAACAATACATATTTTAACATGACGAATATTTGACGATAGATGATCACATATACAATTCTTTTCTTTTACTATTGGCGATACATATCATTTTTAGCTAGCTGGCTTAGGAATAAAACTAATGCACGAATTTTCCAAAATACTATTATTATAACGACTGCAGCTGACTTACGTGGATATAAAGTTTTAACGACTCCAGTAGATGTATAATATGACATATTATATTATAAAATATTATATTATGGTTATAATTAAGTCACTAATGTTTGTAGTTTTTATTCCTACTTTAGGAATTGTAATTTGTCTTTTATAAGGAATTCTCCGTAAAATGCACACATACAAATTTTCCGATATTTGCCTTGAGAAAATTTATATTTTCTTTTTAAAAAATATACAGGTGCATAAGTAAATATCATTGATCATTAATATTATTTTTAGATAATTTTCAGTGAATAAAACATATTTTAATGTGGGGAACTTACATTATTTTCAAATGCAGACAATTTCTTTTAGAAAGAGCGCGAAATGTTTCTCGTCAACTTTCTTTGGCTTTTATATTTCTTTTAATGATAATTCTTCTTTTATACCACGAAAAGATTATTAAATGAGGTAAAGTAAACAAATAATTGATTATTTCCTAGAAATTACTTATATTACTTATTTTAAATATAATGACACTTTCCGTGATTGCTGTAGTTAATACGGTCATTTTGAACTTTAGCATAAGATAGTATATTTTTGCATATAAAAAGCTTTAAATAGGTAGATGGCAACAGAAAACAGAATATCTTATCAAAAAGGATTAGCAATGCATGATATTATTAAAAATTTACTGGACTTATATTTATTTCTGCAATAAAAAATTTGTTACCGAATTTCAGTACTGCTTCTTCCTTGTAAAACTAATGTCAGACTAAACTTTCTTCAAAATTTGGCGGTCTTCTTTTAGCGACCTCTTACAGAAAAATAATCATTTAATTATACCATAAATAAAAGAAAAGGAAAAAAAAAACTTATTACAGTCATATATTTCTGTATGATTTAAATGGATTACAAAGTAATTTGACAAATAATGAAAAATAATAAATACCTTTAATTAACAATGTTTATTAGTGATGTATAATTCTGTATACATTATTATCTAAAATAATTTAAAAACTATCAGAAGTTATTGTGCTTTATGATAAGTCAGATCGGTTCCCCCCCTATCTTCCGCTCCCCAAATTCAAACCCTTGTTGTATTTTCCTCCTAACACTTTGTTTGTTCCTTTTGTTTGAGTTATTTACAACATATTTTAACAAAGATATTGGAAAATCTGAATTTAAACTGAAAAAAATTATAAATGTGCGGAAAATTGATAATAGGGAATGGGGGATTAATTATAACGGACTTATAATATCAAAATATATTATAATTTCTGTATTAATTTGTTTTATAAAAGTTATAATAATTGTTGTTAATTGCGCTCGATATCTACTGATATTGTAGAGACAAAGGTACTGAGAAATATTTAGTGGAAAAGTCGTACATGTAAGTTTATAAAATTGTGTTTTTAAATTATTTTTTTGTCATTAAACTATATTTTCTGTTAAATTCAATATGGAAGATGTTGAATTAGTCAAAAGTAAATAAAGGTGAGAAACTTTAATTAAAAGTTTCTCTAAAATCAAAAGTAGAAACTAAACTTAATTGATTTACTTTTGTTAAAACATTTTCTTTTCAAAATTAATTAAAGTTTGAATACTTATCTAACAATCTCCATCACAATGGGAAAAGCTGATACGAATTCTTTAGGAAATTAGATTGAATACCAATCAGAAAGGGATTCAAAAATACCAAGGATGGGATAATTACAAATTATTTTTAAGAGAGTAAAGAGGAAAAGGAGAGTCACCAAGAAAAGTTTAATTTCAATGTGACTGAGTAAATCTAATCCCTTTCTCACCATTCGAGATGGTTTCCTGAAATCTGTGCCCATGGATCCGAAACTCATAGACTATAATTATATGTGTTGTTAAATAATAAACTTACTACCTGCTGAATAACTGTTAACAAACTAGATCTAGTTCTCCGAGGGAATCGAAATCATCAAAAGAACAGCCAAGTTTGTACAGAGGTAACAATTTCAAATGCTGCTAGACTCTTAAAGTTAGGTGAATAATTTTGACTCTCACCTATCTATTTCTTTAAACATTTTGTAAAGTTTCATTTGTAAAATTTAATATTAGTTATGAATCAATTTATGAATTCTTACCTTTTGTCAATTGTACTTTCTTCTCTCTATATAACTTAGCTGTAATCTCTCCTACATTAAACCTCTCCTGAATAATTATTAGTACTTAATGTCACGTCTATGCGGCAATATTTTATTCTTATTATTATGTTTTATACTTTCAGATACTAAATTATATGTCGATAATTTTCCCCCAGAATCGAAATGTTGTATCTTTTAATAAAAGAAACCTCCTTCTTTTCAGAGGGTAATTAACCTAGTAGTTTTGAAAAAAATTTGTTATTCCTAGTATAGTGGGAGCCTGCCAGTTGGGGAAATAAAATCAGAATTTGATAATTATTGTACAATGTTATTTTCGAAAAAACTAAGCAAAATCTGTTTTCTTAGAAATGTGTTTTTTATTAATTAAATAATAGCGCTCACTTCTAAAAACTTTAAATATATTTATATGAATTAAATTAATGTTACTTTCATGAAATCACTAACCGCCACCAATTTTATATATATTTAATCCTATGAAAATTATCTATTTATTAAAGCATTCAAAACAAAGATTTATATTAGTATACGTTGTGGGAAGTTTATGTGTAATTCAAAGTAACATAAAAGGGGGGGGGGATCATTTAGTTCTATGAGCTATATTATATTAGCATTAACTGTAATTCTTCCATATCCACGTAGTAATCAAATCATACGATACGAGGGGTTTTATTAATAAAGATAGGCGATAATTATTTATTCCTTAGCTAAATATCTATATATTTATATTAATGCAAGCGTTATGTGTATACCGGCTTTCGTGATATATATATCTTTGTGCTTCATTCACTTTTACTTCTAATGCCAAGGACAAGTTTGGCAAACCTCTTTGATTTCTTCAGCGAGATATTGTTGATAGGGTTCCTCTGGAAAGTCACCTATGGCAATTCAATAAAGCGCTTCTTAGTTGTTTATGACCACCCTGCGCGTTGAGAGAGTCGATTTCTTTAACAGTGAATTGAAGCGTTCTTAGATCTTAGAATAGATCGTTCCATTGCCTATAACGTACGTCTCCATATTTGGTTCTTGTTAAAAGCCTATTAATTCTCCTAAACGTACTGTTATGATTATACTAAATGGATTGCCATTTTTTAATATATATTACATTCACACTTTCAGATAGACTTTGCCATTATTATTATTTCCCAAATTATTCCCACACACACTTTTATATAGCAAATGAAGTATTAATTAAATAAAATTACCCTTATCATCCAACTTAATAAACTTATGTATTGGTATGAATGCTGTTGTTTTATTACTGGTGGATTCAAATAACTTTAGGTAGTAGTCTAGCTATTATTAAAAATCTTATGTATCAGTCAATTGATAAATTATTGAATATAAATAGCGAATAGAATAAAGATGAATTATTTGTTATTGATGATTAAATATGTTATTATATAGTATTGTAAGAGAGGTTAATGTTGTCCAAGGGAGATAAACACCCATTTTATTTACATTGTAACAAATAATTTGAATCATATATACTCAAGTTGATTTAATAAATTTTATATCTTTCTAAATATCTAAGTCATTGTTTCATTCATTGAATAGAAATAATTTTGATGTAATATAACAAGTTTCACTTACTAGATGATTGAAAATCGTAATTATAATATCTAGACATGAACCAAGTTCGAATAAGAGTCTTTTGTGTCACGACTTTGTGATGCGGCGGGGTAGGAATAAATTAGATCAGTATCATTGGAATTGTTGCTCATAAGTTGGTAGATCTGGAAAATAGGCAAATAGGGCAGAGTTCATGAATGTTCCTGACCTATGTATCTTGCACAGGATTGGATTCGAGGTACTTTTGCCTAGATGCTAGATCTTGTTATATGAACAGACGAAACCGACTGGTACAATACTCATCTACTCTCCCTCTACCCATCCAAAATCAATTACTGTTTATAATATGTGCTTTTATACTATATTAAATTGCTCTTATTGTTAACATTTTAATTAAATTATTCATGCTCTTCTTCAAAATGACATTGGATTACCAAATTTTTTAGTTATTTGCTTAAAACATGTTAAAGTGAGTAAATAGCATATTTTATTAATCACTTAATATTATTATTATTTTACTTTTTTATTTCCTAGAAAAGGATAGCATTGTTTTCCTGTGGAAATAATGCTAAATAAACCAAGTGTCAATAACACTAGGTTACAATATATATATATATATATATATATATATATATATATATATATATATATATATATATATATATATAGTTTATAAAGTTACTGAATTTGTAGAATCCATGTGTATATTTTATTGCAAATATATACAAGCACTAAAATGAACAGTTAATTACATTTTTCAATAAAAAATATGGCTATTGGTTCTGACGATGAGATTCAGTTCTTTACATATATAACCAATATGGTGATCAGAGGTTTTTATTTTATTTTTATTTTTATTTTTTTTTTTATGTGTCATAGCATCGACCGGGGTGTGAACCCACAACCCGGGCAACTGCCTGCAAGTGCAAGGCAGTCATGCTGACCTCTTGACCACCAATGCAAGACATGATCAGAGGTTTGTTCTAAAATATATACAGTAATTACATATATAAATGAAATATTATTCAGGTACACCCATGTTAATTTGTTATATATTTATATAAATATATTACTTTAAATGTTAAGAATTTTTCAGCTACATCATCTGTGAAATAAATGTTTAGAGTCTGCATCTCAAAACAGCTACTTCAAAAAGGTATCTCTTTGAATTATAGGCTGCAAAGATATTAAATATTGAAACAGAGACAAATTTAAACAGAGAGTGTGACATTATATACTGAATGATCTTTAAACTATTTGTCAACAATCATAAAATAATCTATTATTATTTTTTACTAGGTCAATAAGTTTTAACATTATGAAGTGCAATTGAGAAACACTATGAATTTATTTTATTGACTACATACTTCCAGTATAGTAATTATTCATTCATGTATATGTAAATCAGTGTTTGACAGTTGTGATGAGAGCATTTTATTTATAATTATATTTAGATCTATCCCAAAAACAAATAACAGTTAAAATTAAATGATGTAAATAATCCAAAATATAATTACAAACATACTTTATCAATATTTGAATGAAAAAATAATTAACAATACATATAATGGCAGCTTTTAAAAAAAATTGCATTTGTATGCAGTTTTTTGCTATTTCCTAGATTTGATGGATTTATATATATATATCCTTAGGAAAGTTAGAAATATATATTGGACTATTTTCATCATTTAATTTAATTTGTTAATGCTTTTTTAGAATTTAATGCTTAAAGATTCACTTTTTTTCTTTAAGTTTACTACTATTTCATTAGTATAAAGTTGTTGTTTTTCATTATCCAATTTTTTTTTGACTACTACTTTGTAATTCTTTATGTTTTTTTTTTAAATCTTGTGAAGATTTTCAATTGCTGGTTGAAGCTCTTCAAGCAAAAGCTTCCGTATTGCAGCTAATACTTCAGCATTAGTTTAAGTTGTAAAATTGTCATCTTCTTTGAAACTAATCTTTATGATGTTGTAAATTATATTGTATATTGAAATAAGATGTAAGAATAGGTATATCCTGTAAATAAATTATAATTTTTTTAAAAAAAATGAAAATTCTTTATTTCAAGTAAGTAGTCTTAATGTAAATATTTCAAAATAGATTTTCTTTTGTTTTCATCTGTTTAAATAAATTATATTATATATATTTTTTTGATATTTTGTTATTATTATTTTGAATGTGACTGTAAAAATATGATTTTTGTTTTCTATAAATTGCTTATGATCATTTACCGAGAATGTTTTTTTTGTTTTAAACAAAAATTTAAAAATATTTTGCTATTTAATTTTTTAGAATTATATATATATATGAAAGTAAGCTTAAATCAGATAATATTGTTTATCACGTGATAACCATTCTCTATGCTTACGCAAGCTATTTAACACAGAGGCAAAACTTTGCCTCTATAATATTGTTTGTTTGTTTTTTTTGCTTTGCATTATTATAGAAATATGTCTAAACCTATAATTGCTAAAAAAAAAAAATACCTTATTACTAATAGAATATATTTACAGAATAATACTGGATTCTTTATACAAATATTTATTTTTCTGTTTGTTGTTTATGTGCCATAAATGCTGTTCATAGGCTGAAGAAAGAAAAAATCTAATAATTTTGTTATGTTGTAGGCTATAAAAATAAAACTATTTTCCTTTAATAAAACCAAACAGAATCATGCTTTTAACCCTTTTTTTTTAACAAAAAATAATAATAAAAGTCAAAAAATCTAAAAATTTGTTATTATTTTTAATGCTTATCCAGTGATCATATATTTTATATAAAATCGTCATTAAGGTTGGCAATAAAAATGATTTAATAAATCCTCTTCTCCAATTTAATATTATATTTTTTTAATTGTGTATAAATTAAATACATTAGTAAAAAATAATTCAAGAGCTTTTTTGGAAAAAAATATCAAAATGATTTTAGTCATAATTAATTTGTTATTGTAATTACAAACTGTGATTCAAACTTAAGTTAATTTTCAAATTCATTTTCTACTATTAGAATACGTAATTAAAATACAACAATATTTCAAATAGTCCTATTCTCCTCTCTCCTTCAGATACCTTAACCAACTAGTGCCATTACTCACATGGGAATCAAGTCAGTAATGTTTAGATTCATGAATACAGAATTTAAGATGATGCTGTAACCAACTAGTTTTATTTTGTCAAAGACAGCACTCAGTAGAAATTTTATAAATTTATCCACCAGAGTTCTCCACTTTTTAAGGGTCTAGGTTAATGAGTGATTTCTCAACATTATGGACAATCATATTAGAGTGACCTTTGGGTTATTTACCATTATCGTGCTAACAAGTTTTTATTTAAAAAAAAAAAAAAAACTTTTTTTATCTCTCTGATCACTATTATTTGATCTTTCCATTTAAACATATGTTCATTGATTTATTTATTGCATGCTACTGTAATGCATGTCTTTTCCTCTCTAATCATTGTGTTATGTTCTATTAGTCTTATTTATAATCTTCTGATATATGTTCTTCCACATTTTTAGGGTAGTTTCTATAAATGTAGTTATTTTTCAACCTGGTATAGCAAATAATTATAAAATGCCAATATCACAATTTCCAAATAAATATTCCATATATTAAGTTACTTTTCGGATTAAACCTTGGTTTTACGTATATATAATTTATTTTGTGTGTATTTGCGCATATGTATAAAAATGAGCGACTATGCTGAAGAAAACTGACATTTAAAATGTAATCGATTTTACATTAATATCATATTAAAATGACATTGTCAGATATAACTAACTGATAGTCATTTTTTTACAATTAATTAAGAATCTATTTAATTATATATGCTCTGACAAACCAAACCACTGAACAGCATATTGTCTTAAATGTAACAAATGGATAATTAAATAAACTTTAATAGATGAGATTAAACAGACAATCATTATAAATCGAAATTATCAATACAAAAAACATTTTCTTAGCATTTTCCTTCAGATTAACAATTCTATATAGTAAAAAATTACATAAATGCTAAAAAAATTATTAATTTACATCTATAATCTAATTCATTCTGTGATCATTTAATTAATTATCATACAAAAAATGGGTTCCATTTTTCGCGACTTTTTTGTTCAGTTTGTCAGTCGAAAGAATTTTCATTACAATTTTGTCTATACAATATTTAAATGTTAAAAAATTGTAAAAAAGATTATATATAATTTTTTTAAAAAAATATCTTCAAGCTATTTTTATCCTATGAAAATGTTATATCTTATCTAATTAATAGAAATACAAAGGGAATGCTAATTTTAATTAACAAAGAGAAAACTATAATTCAGTCAGATTCATTTGAGAACACGGGAAGAAGATAAGATTTCCCAGACCCATTATTCTTATAAGATTCTAATTTTTAAGCGGCAAGTTAAATGCTAATACATGAATAATAAAAATGCTAATACATGAATAATAATAAACAGCTACTCTAAATGAGTAAGGCCTTTCTATTTTTAAAAAAAGAAAAGAAAGGCGAAAAATTGTTCTAGAAATGACTTTTGGAATAATTATATCTGTGATCTATAAATATATCCACATATAAAACGAGCTGGTTCATTTTTTGTTTATTTGATATTTTATGATGTTGTCTTTTAATGTCTTCAGCAAACAAAAGTATTTTTGAAATATTTCAACATCTTGTTTAGTAACCCACCAATGCATTATATTCTGTGCCATATCTTTTCACTCTGACACTTCACTTTTTTAGAATTTCCTTTAGATAATCTTATAATGTGGACAGAGTCTACTTCTCTCATAAAAACCATGCTCAAGTTGACCATAAAACAATTTTAAGAAGTCTTGCATCATTTATTCATTTTGCATATACAATGCAATGAAATGATTATTCTACAATAGTGGACTCCATAATATTACACTGTACCGGTCGGTTTTTTCTGTTCATATAACAAAATCTAAAATCTAGGCAAAAGTACCTTGAGTCCAATCATGTGTGAGATACATAGGTCAGGAACACTCATGAACTCTGCCCTATTTTCCCATTCTCCAAATCAACCAACTTATGAGCAACAATCCCAATAATACCCGATCTATTTTTTATCTTTCATGGCCAGCATTGCAAAGTGGAGAAACAAAGAGACAACTAGTTAGTAATGACAATATAATGAAGCCTTTTTAGTCTAATAATAACACAAGTTTTTGGATATATCTAAATGATATACCTTTTATATTATTTTTACATAATAATATGAAAGGATATACCTTTGATATTATTTATACATAATATTAGCAGGATCTAATCATCTAGTCATAGTGAGTATAATTTGTTTAATCAAAACATATTTATTAAATAAATGAAACAATGATTCTGAAGACTTAGTTATATATATGAGTTAATGATATAATTCAAATAAATGATTTATAAGTTGATTACAATAATAATTCTCCAAATTGATTATTGTCTTTACATTTTGTTTATAGCATGAGATTACTCTTTTCAATTTAAGAAATCACAGATATATTCATTAGTTTATTATTTCAGTGCAGACTGATTTATATGCCAATAACTGTTTGATTATGGAAATATGATTTGACTAGTACTATAATACAAGTAGATTTAGGAATCTTTAATCTACCCCTAGATAGAAGAGTAGAACTTGAGCGAGTGTGCTTAACAAATATTATTACTGTTGTTGTTGTTGTTGTTATTATTATTATTATTATTATTATTATTATTATTATTATTATTATTATTATTATGATGATGATGATGATGATGATGATGATGATGATGATGATGATGATGATGATGATGAGATGATAATGATGAAGATATTTCAGCAATAACCTTTATTATATCTTTAGGTTACATGGCATTGCATAATATTGATTGCAAGAGTTATATGGTATAAATCTGGTGTCATATTAAAAGTTATTTACAGACACTAAGTTAATCTTGATTGTTATTCTTTCAGTCATTAATCATGTAATATACTAGGATGGCAACTTGTAATGCATGTATCATAAAATCAAGCCATGGGTGCTGTACTATGAATACAGTTAATTCAGAGTAGAATTCCATGTGGTGACTGCCAGCAGAATGTGATAGATGTGAAGCTAATTCTATAGTCCAATGTGGGATGAAGTTGAAAGCAGTTAGTGAAGGTGAGTTTTATTGAGAGTAATGGATGGTATCATCGAATGCTATTCAATGAGGTTATTGTTAGATTACAACCTATTATAGATTGGATTGTTGTTTAAGCAGTGATCAGCTGGCAGTAAAAATACACTTGTTGTCCTGGGCCTTGATATGTTGGAACTTATTGATGAATGTAACTAGATTTCTTCTGATGTTGCTGCCAATGATAAAGCTGCAGCAAGCACCAGTATGCATATAGGATGATAGTTGTTGCACATGCTGTGGGAGGATTATATTCTGTTAGTACTGAATTAGTAGTAGTTGTATAGATGCAACTGGTCATATATATGTAATTAGCATGATAGTCCTGATTTGGTTGAGGACTTGACACATCTGAAAGTGATGTTGTTGAATTTCTTCTGCCACCTTACATAAGGTGCAGAATGGGTTTATATGATGTTGATAATAATATGGCAGAATTAAATTATTTTGAAAATTTAACAATAGGCAAATAATATGCAATCTTAGTCATTATATTAAATAGGTGAATTTTTGCTTAAAGGTAGAGATAATCTTTGTTGAGGGAGTTAATAATCTGTGTGGCATTTTCTTTAAGTTTATTTTGTAAGATGTTCTTCACCATAAGTTATCCCATTTAAAATGAGAAACCTAAGAAGGGGTTTGCTTTTTCTTGGAATATTTGAGTGTATGATTTGTTAGTGTATATAAACCATGCTGCTGTTTTACTCATATTAAATCTAAGTTTATACATGGTAGTATATTGATTGAGGATGTTTTTCAATGTGGTAATATGCTTGCAAGATGGCAGGAAGACAGTGGAATGATCCATGTATGCTATGCATGGAATGTATTGGTGAGTATGTATAATTTGAATGCCTGTAAATTTCTGTTGTGTATGCTTTAATATGGGATTTATGTAGAAAATGAAAAACAATGCACAGAGAGGTGAGCCTTGGGAGATGGATTGCATAGGAGTGAATGATGGTGAACTTTTCTCATTAAGAGTGATATGCATTTCTCTGCACTACAGTAAGTTGGTAATTAAGTAAATCAGAGTATTTGGAATGGTAGTGTTAGCTAGCATGTTAATCAGAATGGGAATAGACACTAAGTCAAATGCAGACTCTATATCTAGCTTAACTGCAATTGGAGCATATTTTTCCAGTTTTGAACTGAGTTTAATATTGGTTTAAACATCAAAGCTGCCTATATGGCAAAAGAGCCTTTCTTTGCAAACTGCATATTGGAAATTAGAGGAAGAAGGTGTGGTTCTAGATGAACTTTTACAACTTTTCCAGTATTTTAATTGCCAGGGGCCCCATAGAAATTGGGTGAAGGTTGGTTAGAGTAGTAGTTAAGCCTATTTTTTGGTAAATGGTACAATTGACATTGGATATTGACCTTTGATATCATATATCCTTTGGGATAGATAATTTGTCAGGTCACAGAGGTATAGTGCAGTAAAGTGCCTAAGATGGGCAAAAACAAAAACTGGGATTCCATTGGAACCTGGATGACATGAGTTATTTATAGTGGTAAGCTTTTCAGCAAATTGTATGGTTTGGAATGGGGTTTTGGTATCAGGTTGCCCAAATAGATCTAAAAGTGGTGTAAATGCATTGTGGATTTATAATTTCTGCTTGAAATATTGGTATATAGGATTAGTCATGTTATAGCCTGCACACATTTTACCATCAACTTGGAGTGTCATAGGAGTTTTAAGTGTGGATGAGTGGCCCATGGCCCAGTGAATATATGCCCAGGTTCATGTATGTTGGTGAGTAAGACAAATTGTTATTTTCATAATGGCAAGATATTCTTTATGTTGGTTGGTGGTTTTAAATAAACCTGGGAAAGTACATGTAACTGTTGGTGAGTATGCAGGATCCATTAATGTAACATGTGTATGCAATTTTTTAGCCAATTCCAGAAGTCAGCAGGATGGAGGTGCACTGTGTGTGAGATGTTGAATATTGAATGATTTTATATGTATAAAGGTGGGGTACCTTTGGACTGGATCAAGTTCTATTTGTTCCAATTTTAAAAACAAAATATATGTTTCAGAGAATAAGAACTGTGTGGTTTGTGAGAGTAGCAGAACTTGAGTGGTTTTATATAAATAAATTGTTGGAATGTGTAGTTCATTGAGCTTTAGGATGAGATATTGTCCAGAGTTGTTAGAGAAAAGCATTGAATTAAGGTCAAGTTGAATTAAATGATGTAGAATTGGTGATGAATGCCACTTATTATGGAATGTGACAGGGTTGGAAGGCAAAAGGCCTTGCCAATTCATAAGTGAAAAGGTTATCAGGTGAAGCCATTTTGGCATGAATTTTTGATAATCAAGATTAAAATCTTCCATTAAAACAGTTGAATGAGATGAAGAAGCAACCAAGGAGTTAATTATCATAATAATAGTTGAAATAACAGTATTACCAAGAGGGATATATATACATCATCATCATCATCATCATTATTATTATCATTATTATTATTATTATTATTATTATTATTATTATTATTATTATTATTATTATTATTATTTAAAATAAGTAAAATTTGTCTTTAGATTAAATTTTAAAATATTATATTATAATAAAAAGGGATTTTCTTGAGAGAATATATTACAAGGCCCATATTTTTAAAATAAATAATTCAAAAAGTGAGTGAAAGGTGGTGATATTGTAGTTGTACTGTAAGGCTCTTGATTGTAGTAAAATTATTATTAGGTTTTATAATTAATATTTGTATAATGAAAATATTAGATATCTAAGTGCAATTAATTTATTTAATTGGATGTAAAGCAATAGATAGCAAAGGCTAATTTTATGGTATTATGATTAGATTTATATTAATTTTTAAGAAAAGAATTTAATTTATATTTATAATGTTAAGTGTAGTTATTATTGAGATGATTGGATCTTAGTAAAATACCACCTATTATCCAATTATCTTACTGTTAGTAAGTGTTCTTATATTGTAAAACAATATTATCCTTGAGATGCCCATATTGTAGCAGCAATTATTATAAGGTATTTTATTATTCATTGGATTTCATTATTTTTTTATAGTTTATTAAATAAGTGAAGGATGGAATAATCATTATTTTTAGTGAAAGATTACGTTAGTCATTGAATGTTGTGGGGATTTTCCTAATGATTATACTAGGATAGTTATTGGAAAATTTCTATAATAGCAATGCCATTGGGGATCATATTCCATGTGCCTCTCAGTGCTAAAACCATCCGATTGTGACTGTTTCTTAAGTCTATCTCATAAAGTGGTGTTTATATATGTTATATATTTTAAGATTTGAACTGAGCTAAGGAAAGGGTTGAAGCGGAAGGAAGAGAAGGTTACAATATATACAAACATATATATATACATTAATAAAAAAATTATTAAAACAGGAAATATTTTAAATATATACATTAAAACAGAAAACATTTTAAATATATGAATGAAAAAATTCTTCTAAAAATAACTATAGTTTTAAATATAGCTCATATGATAACAAAACAAAGTATAACGGTTTAATTAAGATAATTTAACAAAAAAATAATTTTCAATATGCCGCACCTGCGTAAAAAATAAACATATTTTCATTTGCTTGGATAAACTGGAAAAAACGCAAGATATATTTTTAAATTATTATTTATATTTGTTAAAATAAGTGCGTTGTTTTGTTTTTTTTTAATTAACTTTTTATCTGACGTTAAACAAAATAAATAAATACACTTCTTAAAAATCTGTAGTTAATTTAAAGACTCTCGAAAAACATATATACTATTTAAGACTGTTTATATTAAAAAAACTGTTATTTTAATAATTTTAATGTTTATTTTAATATATATAGATTTAAAAATTGTTTAAAATACAATGACATTAGTTGAGTTTATGTATAAGATTTTGTGAATCTACAAATAAATTTTTAATAAAAAATAAATAATCATAATTTCTACATATCTGTAATTGCAAAGTGATAGTAACTACCTCACACTGAGTTATGTAGCAATGAAATGATAGAATGGTATCATTTTATCTTTTCATTGGGTTTTAAACCAAGCTAAAAACTAAGATAATAACAAGAATCCAAAGATAGAATGGTATCACTCTATCTTTTCATTGATTTTTGACACTACATAAATCTTGACATTATATAGCTCAGTGGGAATTAATTACTTCCACTTTGGAATTACAAATTTTTAGTAACTATACATTTTGTTATCTATAAAAAATGTCCTGTACAGTTCAGTACAGTGATAAGGGTGTCAGACTCAGAGCACAAGATTCTCGGATCCGTTCTAATTTTGGCCCTTCTACCAGAATTTTTATAAATTCCTAGAATAAGCCATTCAATTACAATAAATTCATTTGATTATTTGTTAATTTAATATAGAATATATAATAATTTTTCTTTTAAACAACTGAAGTACTATATAATTAAATATGTCTTTGATAACACTGTAATTTATAAACTATAAAAAGACCATACCAATTGCTAAATTATATTTTATCTCATTAAATTAATGAAGTTAATTATGAGCCATTTCTGGGAAAAAAATTTACAATAACTTGAATGATTATCATTTTGAGATTGTGCACCAAAGTTAAATATCCGAATAGCTTTTTAATTAGAAAAGTGGAGTTAGATGAGAAGGTGCAGCACAGAAATGAATGTATTGCTATTACTTTTAACAAGATAATGATAGGATATTTTATCTTAGTGAAATGAGAACTGCAACTATTTCACCAGTATTATAGAGATGTTATTATTATCTAATTTACTGTATAGAATTGAAACTTGATAATTCTTTTGACATACCATAAAGGATTAGAAAATTTTTATTTGAAGATTCTGAATATCTAAAAAAACAATGGTAAGATCATTGACTAAATAAGTTCAATTTTCTGGATATGATACTATAGTGTCTACTAATCAAAAATCATAAATATAAAAACAAACTATATTTACATTATATGGATTATCTCAAAGATATTTTACAGAAATGCATATTAAATTATTTTCTTTCTAAAGATAAGACTGAAAATAAAAAAAAATATTACAGAGCTCACTTAGAGTACTGAAGTTATTCAGAAAGAAAGGTTTGCTGCAGAAGAAGTTAAATATTATTAAAAATGTAGTATATTCTATATCAAAACATACTCATCACAATACCCATCTTTAATAATAATAATAAAAATAATAATAATAATTATTATTATTATTATTATTATTATTATTATTATTATTATTATTATTATTATTATTATTATTATTATTATTATTATTATTATTATTATTATTATTATTATTATTATTGTTGTTGTTATTATTATTATTATTATTATTATTATTATTATTATTATTATTGTTGTTGTTGTTGTTGTTGTTGTTATCATTATTATTATTGTTATTAATATTATTATTATTATTGTTATATTGTTATTATTATCATCATCATCATTATTATTGTTGTTGTTGTTATGTTTTAATAAGATATCAAAGTTGAAAATCAGAGAGTAAAATAGCTCTTTCAAATATCGGTGCCATCACTTAGTCATTACTCAAACTGCAAGTAACTATGAATTTAAAATTCAATTGCATCCAGCTAGTGACCCAAATACAAACCTATTCAAATACTCAAACAAGAAGCAATATTCTACATATATAGCCAAGGCTTAAAACTGCAGTGTTACTTCTGTGGCCAGCAGGATCATCTTGTATTCCAGTGCTCCAATGCACTGGCTCCATCTTCATCACTAGTCACTTCCAAGACAAATCCTCAATCAACTAGACACTGAACAACAACTCATCACACATTGATCAATCCCAATATCAATGGACAAAATGACTTTCCAACCTTTCCCAACAATCCCTCTAACCATCTCTTGAATCCAGAATACATACCAGTTGGTCTTACCCCAAACTAAACCAAAAACAATAGACCATCCCCTTTTCTTACACACAGTCAGTTTTGCACCCAGAATTAAAAATTTGACACATCTTATAATTCATCAATAATATCAAGCTTTGACACCATTATCCAACCTTTCCCTAAAACACTTTTACAACTTAACAGCATGCAAGACCAACATATCATAGAGAACAAAAGCTCAATGCAAATCAAAGAAACCATTGCTCCATGCTCATACACCACCCCTGCCCCACTAAAACCAAAATAAACCAAAATGACCTAAGAAAAATTATCAGCTAAACAAATAAAAAATCATTGATACTGAATGCATATCACTGGTTACTGAACTAGATGATAACCTCCACATGCTTGCAAAAGTATAATTTCCATATACCAACCCACTGACCTAACAAGTTTACTTTCTGTACTTGAAACAATACCACCATATTACAACTTTCCTTCATCTGATTCAAGTAACCAGTTTCTTTGAATTATATCTGATAATCAAACAATAACTCTCACAGATTGTTCACATTAGAATTTTCTAACACCGCAGTGGACCTCTCCCTTCACCTATCCCCTTCTATAACCTTCTTTATACTCCATAAAGATGAAAATAGCATTACTTAATTTTGCAGACTCAATTCATCAATAAATTATAACAACTGCAAAGGTGAAGTGACATCATCTAACCAACAAAAATTTATAGAGGATCTCAGATTGACTTCACTTCCCATCTTCACAGAAATTATTTCTGTGCTTATTCCAGGGACACCTCATCACCATCATCAGGCTCTGACATTATTGTCACCTCTGAATGCCCATTCACATCATTCACAATATTATACATTGATACCCACCTCCCAATTACCACTTTCACAATCGTATAGCAACCTTAAATATAGTTTTCATCTATATCTCCTTTGGTTTTACAATCATTCAAACCACCCATTTGCTATTTATATCTAGCTCTCATCCAACTATACTAATGGGTGACTTCAAGTTAGATTTTCTGACCTTTGATAACAAATGTTTTCATCTCCTAAACTTTTCACTCATATTTGTCCAGTGCTACCTACAACCAATTCAATCTATTTTCATAACAAAAATAATACCACCCTCAATATAATATGCTTCTTCCCCATGTTGCATCTTCTAATATAACTTAGCTCCAATCCTTCACCATTCTTGGATCATTCAGCCCAATAGGTCATACTTAATCTCAATAAACTCCATGCAACATCTTTACAATTATATAAAATAATCCATATGATTATTTTTTCATTAGTTCATTTTTTCTGGAACCTACATTATGATAAATAAGTATAGTAAATGGCCATAGCCCCCATTCTTTCATCTAGACATTATCATTTAATATACAACACTTGGTATATCACTCCTCTCCACAGCCTTGGCTTCTAACATTGGCTAATGATTTACACAAGAGAATTGTCACTACCAAACATACTCACCAAATTTTCCAGATGTGCACAAGTTTGTTCAAACCTATCATGATATTTTGTAACTAATTGAAATATTACCTTGCCACAAAAAATTAAGAATATGCTTAACCTAATAGTATACATGAACCAGAGCTTAGATACACTGGAAATGGAACCCCTCATCCACTTTAAAGGTTCTCATGGCACTTCAAACTGACAAGGGTATATGCACCACACAAAATATAATTCAGTCTATATATTTACATATCAAAAATAAACTACAAGACCATAGTACATTCAAACCATTCCCATCCCTTAATGGACTGCTAAAACTTTCATACATTTTCAGACCAGCCAGGTCACTAACAAACTTGCCACCATCCACAAGTCTTGTCATCCAGGCTTCATGAAATTCCTACCTTTATCTTTCACCACCTCCACCATTTTAGCATACTATATGTATGTGATATTGCCAATTTAATATCCCAAAGAATATATGATGTCAAAGATCTGTACTTTATTGCAATAGTGGCTTTTACTAAAAAAAACTATTACATATCCAGCCTATCCAATCTTAGGCCCAAGTCCATTGGTCAACTAACCATAAAATTTCTTTAAAAAGTCAGTAAAGATGAAATTGAGTCATATATGACTCATTCAGTTTGCCATAAAAGATTCATTTACTATACAAGGAGCAGTTATTTTTATGGAAATCTTCAACTCAGTTCAAGAAAAATAACTATGGTACCATTGCAATCCAAATGCACATACAAGGAGCATGCAATTCCATCCCTATCAATATTTTCAGATGATCACTAGTACCACACTCCCACCAACTCCCCTATACCTAATCATTATCTTGCTGCTCAGTTGTGAGGTCAACATTACCCTCAATAGCAGGCATTCTCCATCTTTCATCCTCACCCTGTCTGTATTATAGGGATCACTGCTCAGCTCATTACTTTTTTATGTAATACATAAATCCACTTTTACAACAAATATAGAGTAAAGTCACTGGAATCCAAATACTATACATACAGCAATATCTTCATTATATATTTTAAGTAAGTGATGTTACAGTATTTCTGCCTTGGAAAATGACTGTCTACATTGCAAAGCACAGTGATTACACATCTGTCCACAAGCTTCAATTCAATCTCAACAAAACTTCTGCTTGGTATCTATTTACTAAAAAGACCATGCATACAAATGCTCCAATAAAAATCTACCTTTTGCCTGGGCTTTTACTTCCAGAAAGGCTCACTTGGTATAAGACAAGCAATACAAACCCAGCTCCAAGATAGTGAACTCAAATTACCAATTTACTTTTTAAGGCTTTATCTATTCAATACTTTTATTATTATTAAAATTACATCTTCCCAATTATCACATTTACAAAGCCATTTATGTATACCATCAATTCCATATACAATAAATTGCTATGCAACAGGTATACAGTATCAATTTTTGTCAAACAACTTAATTGGCAACCCATTTATTATGATCTAAACCTGCACAGCTTGTAGGTGTTCCACACACAGGAAGCCATCAGTCTAATAACCAGAATCACCAGAAAATTCTAATCCTTCCAATGGCTGCTGAAATTCACTCCTACTGATAACCCACTTTCAACTGCATATCTCATAGCACATTTTCTTAACAATAACCAAAGTCAACTAGATCAGTTTCTCCAACAATTCCATACACTTGTGGACAAACCTGTAACCTACTTCACCCATACTTTTCCAATGACCCCTATCCCCATGCTCACTATCACTGCCATCATCTCCCATTTAGAGAAGGTCCCTGGAGGCAATATTTGTTGACTTCTGTGTGCATCTCAACTTTTCTGTTCTCCCGACCTTTTGTTTTCAATGCTATCATTGCCTTTACAAAAATATCAATCTATTCTGTGAGCCACACAGTCAAAGAGACCCAACAACACCCCTCATTAACTGCCAAGCACTTAATTCTAATTTAAAAATCATGTTAAACACTAGGGACCTCTACCTCCATATAACATATAACTCATCCTTTCCAAAAATCACACTTTCCTACAGCATGTGGAGTTCCATTGATTGTGTTTGCCTTCTGGTGTAGATGCTGCACCTTCTTGTTGACAACAACATTAGGAGACAACCATTCGCATGTACCTACAAATTATTGCAGTAAATACATGAGATTATAGTAAATCTCCAGACATCTTCACAACTACATGGTCACTTCTTAAAAGGACATGAAAGCTATAAACCAATCTTGTTAGTATCTGCCCATCCCAAATGAGTATATTCTCAACTTTATCATTAGCCATCACCAAACCTCATCAACTCTGCAGAATTATTTTATCAACAATAATGCTTTTTGTTTTTCTGCATCTTTGCTATAACAGGCTAAGGCTGTAGAAAGCCTAACAACAACAATCAAACAAGATAAATGGACTTTTATTCTGATCACATGAACTTTATCCCTCCTCTCCTCTTTACCACATATCTCCATACCTCAACTTTACAGCTCAAATCTATAATGCCCATTAATGCCATATAGCATTTTAGGGTAATATATTTCTTATCTGTTCCCTATGACATAATTACAAATATCATATTAATAAAAAATATGTATGATTACTAATGTAAATAAATATACACTGTGAAATATTGCTATGTAATCTTATCCACTTTAATTGTACTGTAATCATCTATGTTAACCAAATGTACTCAGTAACCAATCACTTGTAAACACATTTGAACAATGTTGTTTTTCTAATTGATATCATGCACGTTAAACATGGCATGCTAATGTAACTCCAGAAAAAGCATTGTAAAATTCATGTAATCCATTTATTGTGCAATAAAGTATTGTACCGGTCAAAAACTGCATATCAATCCAAAAAACCCCTGAACACAGGTAAAGTACCTTGAGTCCGACCATGTACAAAATATATAAGTCAGGTACATCGTGAATTCTGTCCTATCTATCTATATCCCCAGGTCAAAGATCTAATCAATAGTCTTTCTCAATGATATGATCAAATTCCTTTACTTTCACCATGCCAGCAGCTGAGGCTTAAAGCATGAGATTAATTTTTAATTATATATTTTAGTGAGAACTTGGGTGATTGATTGATAGACACATTTAAAATCAAAAAAAATTTATTCAAAATAAAAAAATAAATAAAAATGATTCAAAGAACACTGGAAGTTTTGTTTTAGTTATATATATATATATATATATATATATATTTAATATATATTTATATATATATATATATATATATATATATATATATTATATATATATATATATATATAAATCATTAAGCATGTTATATTAATATTTAACTCAAGCTCTTAAAAAAAAAATTACAATCTTTAAATTAACTTTTATAATTATACAAAGTTCATGACTACTTTATATTAGGGGTTAACATTTCATTTGTTTAGTTTATATACTTTTACTTTTGTCTACATTTATTGCAAAAACAAATTTTAAAATTAAATAATCACAGATTTTAAAATTATCCGTGCACCTTTAGTACAGGCTTATAAGATAGCAGCATGTCTAAACATCTTCCTAATGGATATATATAAGAATGAATATTTTATTTCTTCTTCATACAAGATTTAAACAAAACATTTTCTATTGAAATGGACATTAAGGAAATGACTATAATAAACCTTAATTTGATGTCTTACTCCACTAACATATAAAAAAAAATTGATTTTATTTTTCTTTATAAAAATAATAATTTAGATTTTAAATAACTAATGTTTTATGACATTAGTGGCGCTTGCTGGAATAGCTTATAACCAACTTTACAGTGACTAAAACTGTAAGCAGTTATAACAAAAAAAAATAGATCAGTTAATTATCAAGCAAACAAGCCACTTTAGTTGGACTTACAACTAAAATCGTACCTGTAAGAACTATAATGAGAATTAGCCAAAATCAAATGATTTTAACTAATTATGAAAACAAACAAAAGAATTGATTACTCAGGTCAAAGATCCTTAAGTAGAATCATTTCCCTATGGCTTACATATTAGATAAACAAAATAAAAGTCAAAACAATGTTGGGTTAATAAATATACGAATGCAAAGGAGAGAAGAAACATAGGTAGGAACATATGAGCCAGATTAGGGATGCTCACATGCTTATTCCAACAAAGAATAAAAAGGGAAATTGATACATCCGCATTTTGCATCCTTATACTGATAGGAGATAGGACTTACAGAGAGTCAACATGATTGCCTGTATAGATACGACACCAGCCAACCTACTCTATCTCAACCACGCTATTTGATTCACAGACGAATGCGAAACCAAAAGCTAATTCTGAATCACCAAATCAATGGCTATTTTAGGTCTGTCCATGATACTCCAAGCATTCTTTATTAACCCAAAATATTATAATCATTAAATATGAACAAATTATAATTAAATAGCCGTAAATGATCTAATACTGCATACAGACCAACCTGTGCAAGCAACTACTTTATGTAAATATTTAACCTACAAAATCCTACATATAGAAAAAAGGAAATTTAACCCATTTTTCAACAGTCATGGTTAAAAATGTGATGGACTTTGATGGACTTTCCATCGTTCAAATTCTGGCAATTTTAGAGCTATGGTAAAGATTTATCCTCATTCAAGAGATTAAAAAAAGTTCTGTAAGATGCTGCCATCTCGTGAATTATTTTACAAGTAAAAAATCAATAAACCTGTCAGTTAAGGTCAAACAAAGAAAGAAGGCAGACTTATCTTACATCTGGTTGGCTAATAAATTTTGACAACAAAGAAAATCTCTTATCAATAACAAAATCACTCCAATTTTTTTTGTTTTATTTTGAAAGCGATAAACGAATGTTTTAGACCATTGTAAAAGGTTTTTTTGACATATTATAAATTATTTTGATAAAATATGCTAAAAATAAAATTATTTTAGAAAATAGTGAAGAGTTTGGCAAAAATTATTTATTTTTAAGAACTGTAAAAAAATAACTGACATCACAACACTTTTTAATTGGTGAATAATGCACGTTTAAAGATTTACATTATTGAATTTTTTAAAAATTATAAAAAATTATTTATTTTTGAAAAAACTTTTGTTAACTTTCATAACATGACAAATTATTAATATACTTTTTACAAACGAAACTAAAGTGAATATAATATTAAACAATGGATATATTTTGACAATTGAGTTTGTAACTTGGCCAATTAAACATTTAGAGATTTTTCCTCACTCAGCCAATAAACAAATCAGCAATTAATAGGTTAATTCTTGAATAAATCCCCCTTTTCCTCTTTTCTAATTTAATAAAAAAAAGCATGATAATTAACTGATGCTATCCAGTGGTGCTGTTACAAGGTCAAAATCTATAGCATATTACTTTTGTTTTAAATTACAGAAATATAAAATAATAAAACCCCATTTTGGGAAATCTATAATAAATTTATTTAAAAAGTACATTAAGTTTATATATATATATATATATATATATATATATATATATTTTTTACTTTTTATATATATATATATATATATATATATATATATATATAATCAAAACTACCCCAAATCCAAAATTAAAGCAGACTAGCATAAAAATAATATTAAAACACAACCTAAGGTTTCACTGCTACAAGCAGATTTTTCAAGTGTAAAGAACTACCAAAAACTACACAATATATATAATATTAAAAACTACCCACAAATCCATTCACTTCCCATCCACCCTTAATATTAAAAGAACTCTTAAATAAGTTAATTGCTTCAGAATAATAAATTTTCAATAATAAAGACTCTTTAATTCTTCTTTTGATTTCATTTCTCTCAAAGAAGACAACCTTAGCTTCATCAAAATCAATAATGTGGTCTGTATCTTTTTCATGGACATACAAAGCAGAACTAAGATATCTATTTTTAACTCTACTTTTATGAACCTTTATTCTTTCATTTAAACTCAAACTACTCTGACCTATGTAAACCTTCTTACAAAATAAACAAGGGAAAAAATATACTACACCAGGAATAGTCTTTCTATCAAAAACTTCTTTTGTATTATTTAATAAATTATTCAATGTAACACCCCTTTTCCATGTAATTTTCTTATTTCCAAACAATTTATTATTTCTACACCCAATTTTATAAGAAGACAATTTAAATGAAAAAGAAATAAAATCATATTTTTCTTTAACCTTTACATTAAATAAAATACTTTTAACAAATTTATCAGAGTATCCAACACTCAAGTAATCTTTATAAAATTGATATTTCTGAAACAAAGCTACCCCACTAGAATTATTTAATTTAATATTCCTATGACAATAATTCCTTAAAGCAGCTACTTTATGAGATACAGACTGATAGCTATCAGGTTTAATTATAGATCTTAATTCTTTACTTTTAACTAAATGACTGCACAATAAACAATTAGTTTCTACATTTCTAATCACCAAAAGACCTAAAAATTTTAACTTACCAAAATCTGACCCCCCTCCTTCTAACACAAATTTTATAGAAGGATTTAATTGTTTTGATCCTTCTATAAAATTTGTGTTAGAAGGAGGGGGGGTTATATTTTGGTAAGTTAAAATTTTTAGATCTTTTGATGATTAGAAATGTAGAAACTAATTGTTTATTGTGCAGTCATTTAGTTAAAAGTAAAGAATTAAGATCTATAATTAAACCTGATAGCTATCAGTCTGTATCTCATAAAGTAGCTGCTTTAAGGAATTATTGTCATAGGAATATTAAATTAAATAAATTCTAGTGGGGTAGCTTTGTTTCAGATATATCAATTTTATAAAGATTACTTGAGTGTTGGATACTCTGATAAATTTGTTAAAAGTATTTTATTTAATAGTAATATTTGTAAGGATGTAAAGGTTAAAGAAAAATATGATTTTATTTCTTTGCCATTTAAATTGTCTTCTTATAAAATTGTGTGTAGAAATAGTAAATTGTTTGGAAATAATAAAATTGCCTGGAAAAGGGATTTTACATTGAATAATTTATTAAATAATACAAAAGAAGTTTTTGATAAAAAGTCTATTCCTGGTGTAGTATATTTTATCCTTTGTTTATTTTGTAAGAAGGTTTACATAGGTCAGAGTAGTTTGAGTTTAAATGAAAGAATAAAGGTTCATAAAAGTAGAGTTAAAAATAGATATCTTAGTTCTGCTTTGTATGTCCATGAAAAAGATACAGGCCACACTATTGATTTTGATGAAGCTAAGGTTGTCTTCTTTGAGAGAAATGAAATCAAAAGAAGAATTAAAGAGTCTTTATTATTGAAAATTTATTATTCTGAAGCAATTAACTTATTTAAGAGTTCTTTTAATATTAAGGGTGGATGGGAAGTGAATGGATTTGTGGGTAGTTTTTAATATTATATATTGTGTAGTTTTTGGTAGTTCTTGTCTGATTGTAGCAGTGAAACCTTAGGTTGTGTTTTAATATTATTTTTATGCTGGTCTGGTTTAATTTTGGATTTGGGGTAGTTTTGATTTTATATTGACTAGTTTAGCTTTATGCTTGTAATGTTTATATATATATATATATATATATATATATATATATATATTCGACATTACTTCACTTGTGAAATAAAAATAGGTCAACTTATTTTATTTTTAAAATTAAATAGTTCTTTGTTAAAATTCCCTTCCCTTAGTAAACATAATTTGCTCTCTTCGCAAATCACTCTCTTTGAGCCCCCACGAGTGAAGTTTGTTGAAATAATAAAAAATCAATTTGTCAAAAATATTAAAAATTATGGTGAGCTTGAGTTATGAAACATTATAATTTAAAAGAAAAGGGTTAAAGAATCAGTTAAAAGATTTTCAATCAACAATAAATTTTGACATTTTTAACACTTTACAAAATTATATTTACATTCTAATAATAATTTTGTAAAATCTAGATGACTACCTTGGTGCTCCCCGGGATGAGTTCTATGGTGAATGTTGATGGCTTGTGGCATTTGAAGGCAGGTTCTAGCAACAGTATGCCAGGAGTTTTCACATCTCAGAATGGAACAGGCAGTGAATTTACCTTTTACTCCTTGCTCACCATTTTACAGACATGGAGATGTTCTCCAACTCTTTCTCTTCTTTTTATCTGTTATTTCCCTCTTTTAAAAAAAGCACCACTATTTATACCTTTCTAATTGTATACAATTTTTCTGCTGCCTCAGGTGATTTGCCTTTAGAAAACAATAGTAATTATGCTTTCATTCTAATTTTAGAAAGTTTGTACCTAAATAAGGATCAATAGATTTCAATATAATTTTATGTTCATTTTAATTTTGAGATAACAATGTAGAATCTCTACTAATTAATGAATAGAAATTCCAAACTAAATGGATTTTGGTAATTTCTACATGTTTTTTTTTAATTTAAACATTTATTTTAAACTTCTTATGGAGGTACAAATCTTTCAGAAAGGGCCATCTTGGATTCTTAGACTAAAAAAATAAGACATTTTAAATATACATATATATAAAATATATTTAAAAAATTCAAAATGTATTATTTGAATTTTTTCTTTTTAATAATGCAAATAGAATAACTTAGTGTGTTAGTACAATTATAACCACTAAACATCACATGATCACTATCTCATACTAGCACAATAATTGTTATTAAACAATTCGAAACAAAACAACACTCTCCATATAGTAGTGCCATCATGTGCTAACAAGAGCAATCAATGGATGCCAGAAGGCTTGTGCATAAAATCCCTATCTAGTGCCTACTCATCCAATATCCCCAGGCTAGTTTCTGGCTTGTGGCCTTCATCAGTGAGGAGCCTTGGATCTGAGAGCACTGCACCTAGATCTTAGGATCTAATGTAACCCTCCAGCACCCACCTTTTAACTCTATTTAACTACAAAACTATGAGAATGAAATTGAAAACACTATTAATATTTTCAATCCAAGTTCAATAGCTTATATAGTCATATGGGTCTGAACTCAATTCAGTACCCATACATTTTGGTGTCTTTGGCTCTTTAACAACCATAGCCACCACTATCCTATTAGGCAGGATTGGTGTTAAACCACTAAACATCACATGATCACTATCTCATACTAGCACAATAATTGTTATTAAACAATTCAAAACAAAACAAACACTCTCCATATAGTAGTGCCATCTTGTGCTAACAAGAGCAATCAATGGATGCCAGAAGGCTTGTGCATAAAATCCCTATCTAGTGCCTACTCATCCAATATCCCCAGACTAGTTTCTGGCTTGTGGCCTTCATCAGTGAGGAGCCTTGGATCTGAGAGCACTGCACCTAGATCTTAGGATCTAATGCAACCCTCCAGCACCCACCTTTTAACTCTATTTAACTACAAAACTATGAGAATGAAATTGAAAACACTATTAATATTTTCAATCCAAGCTCAATAGCTTATATAGTCATATGGGTCTGAACTCAATTCAGTACCCATACATTTTGGTGTCTTTGGCTCTTTAACAACCATAGCCACCACTATCCTATTAGGCAGGATTGGTATTAAACCACTAAACATCACATGATCACTATCTCATACTAGCACAATAATTGTTATTAAACAATTCAAAACAAAACAACACTCTCCATATAGTAGTGCCATCATGTGCTAACAAGAGCAATCAATGGATGCCAGAAGGCTTGTGCATAAAATCCCTATCTAGTGCCTACTCATCCAATATCCCCAGACTAGTTTCTGGCTTGTGGCCTTCATCAGTGAGGAGCCTTGGATCGGAGAGCACTGCACCTAGATCTTAGGATCTAATGCAACCCTCCAGCACCCACCTTTTAACTTTATTTAACTACAAAACTATGAGAATGAAATTGAAAACACTATTAATATTTTCAATCCAAGCTCAATAGCTTATATAGTCATATGGGTCTGAACTCAATTCAGTACCCATACATTTTGGTGTCTTTGGTTTTTTAACAACCATAGCCACCACTATCCTATTAGGCAGGATTGGTGTTAAACCACTAAACATCACATGATCACTATCTCATACTAGCACAATAATTGTTATTAAACAATTCAAAACAAAACAACACTCTCCATATAGAAGTGCCATCATGTGCTAACAAGAGCAATCAATGGATGCCAGAAGGCTTGTGCATAAAATCCCTATCTAGTGCCTACTCATCCAATATCCCCAGACTAGTTTCTGGCTTGTGGCCTTCATCAGTGAGTTGCTTTGGATCTGAGAGCACTGCACCTAGATCTTAGGATGTAATGCAACCCTCCAGCACCCACCTTTTAACTCTATTTAACTACAAAACTATGAGAATGAAATTGAAAACACTATTAATATTTTCAATCCAAGCATTAGATCCTAAGATCTAGGTGCAGTGCTCTCAGATCCAAGGCTCCTCACTGATGAAGGCCACAAGCCAGAAACTAGTCTGGGGATATTGGATGAGTAGGCACTAGATAGGGATTTTATGCACAAGCCTTCTGGCATCCATTGATTGCTCTTGTTAGCACATGATGGCACTACTATATGGAGAGTGTTGTTTTGTTTTGAATTGTTTAATAACAATTATTGTGCTAGTATGAGATAGTGATCATGTGATGTTTAGTGGTTTAACACCAATCCTGCCTAATAGGATAGTGGTGGCTATGGTTGTTAAAGAGCCAAAGACACCAAAATGTATGGGTACTGAATTGAGTTCAGACCCATATGACTATATAAGCTATTGAGCTTGGATTGAAAATATTAATAGTGTTTTCAATTTCATTCTCATAGTTTTGTAGTTAAATAGAGTTAAAAGGTGGGTGCTGGAGGGTTGCATTAGATCCTAAGATCTAGGTGCAGTGCTCTCAGATCCAAGGCTCCTCACTGATGAAGGCCACAAGCCAGAAACTAGTCTGGCGATATTGGATGAGTAGGCACTAGATAGGGATTTTATGCACAAGCCTTCTGGCATCCATTGATTGCTCTTGTTAGCACATGATGGCACTACTATATGGAGAGTGTTGTTTTGTTTTGAATTGTTTAGTACAATTATATATATGATTAACACTATCCAAAATAAATTTTAGTGATTTATTCAGGATAGTTTAAAAAAATGTTAAAAAAATGTTTTTTTTTAATAATAAAAAGCAAATGTTAGTAAAATAAATGATTAGGTGGGTTAGACTGTGAAATGACAAATCTGAATCAGATTTATCATTTCACACTCCCCCACTTCACGAAAAAAAAATATCTATACATATATATTTTTTTGAATACATACATGAAATTTTTAAAACTTTCCAGGTCACAGAGTCCCAACCAGCTATTTCTCCTTTTACCTATTCTTTGATTACACCACTCTTCCCTCCTAAAACATCTCCCATCCTACCACTACCTACTCCCCCTTTAATTCATCTCCTGCTCTGTTTCCTGCCTTTAGTTATAAAATTATTTGCCACTCAGCTATTTTCTTATATGAACAAAACAAACAAAAAAAATTGAGCAGAAATTAGCTATTTTCTTATATCTAACAAAACAAATTTATTCTTTTTACCTCTGGTTGCTCTCCTGTGCGTGGACAGATTTGACACTTGATCCTGCATCATTTGGTTGATAACAATTAGTTTACATGATTTAATTTACATTTAAGTTGTACTGACTCTTTAACTATTGGCAATTTTTTTTGTAAGGGCACCAGCCAATAGAATGTATATGCTTTATTATTAACAATTTATTCACCCAAGTCTCTATTAACAAACATTTGTTGCTATTACACAATTTTCATTTAGTTATTTTTTTATATCACAATATTTTACAAACTCTGAAGATTTATTTATACACCAAAATATACAAGATTGCATTTATTTTTCTTTTACATTTTACATATGAATTAAAAATCATAGATAGAAAAAAAATCTCATATATTTTTCTTTTTATTTTTAGTCTGTGTATTACTTTTTAAATTCTGGGTACCAGCTATTTGTGAACCCATTATTTTTTTTAATTCTCTATCACAAAACAAAGCCAAAAAATACATGTGTATTTCACATACTTCATTTTATCAACATATTTATTTATCATGGTGTAGGTATTCATCTAAAATCCCCACCATTTTTGAGCATCCAAAGCTCAGGAAAAAAACTTATATTTATACATTATTTATCATTGTGTCAAAAAGCATAAAAACACATTATATACATTAAACATTATTCGGGGTTTTGTAGTGTATGCAAAACATCATACATACTCGGGAAAAAAAACTTACATATTTTTATTATTTAGTGTTATTCAAAAAACATTATATATATATATATATGCTTACCATTATACAGGGTGTGGAAATATCTAATAGCTCCATGTTTGGTGCCAAACCCAGAGGAAAAAATATGACATACCAGTCAAAAATCGCATATCAATCCAACAAATCCCTGAACACAGGTAAAGTACCTTGAGTCCGATCATGTACAAGATGTATGTCAGGTACATCATGAATTCTGCCATATCTACCTATATCCTCAGGTCAAAGATATATTCAATAGCGTTTCTTGACAATATGATTGAATTCCTTTACTTTCACCATGCCAGCAGCTGAGTCTTAAACATGAGATTCATTTTTAATTATATATTTTAGTGAGAACTTGGGTGATTCATTGATAGATATATTTAAAATCAAAAAAAAATATTCAAAATAAAAAAATAAACAAAAATGATTTGAGGAACACTGGAAGTTTTGTTTTAGTTATATATAGCGTCAGCAGGTTTTAACGTGATTAAAACTTGTTTTTGTTTTTCATATATATATATTTAAAAATCATTAAGCATGTTACATTAATATTTAACTCAAGCTCTTAAAAAAAAATTTATAATCTTTAAATTAACTTTTATAATTATACAAAGTTCATGACTACTTTATATTAGGGGTTAACATTTCATTTGTTTAGTTTATATACTTTTACTTTTGTCTACATTTATTGCAAAAAAAGATTTTAAAATTAAATAATCACAGATTTTAAAATTATCCGTGCACCTTTAGTACAGGCTTATAAGATAGCATCATGTCTAAACATCTTCCTAATGGACATATATAAGAATGAATATTTTATTTCTTCTTCCCACAAGATTTAAACAAAACATTTTCTATTGAAATGGACATTAAGTAAATGATTACAATAAACCTTAATTTGATGTCTTACTCCACTAACATATAAAAAAAAATTGATTTTATTTTTCTTTATAAAAATAATAATTTAGATTTTAAATAACTAATGTTTTATGACATTAGTGGAGCTTGCTGAAATAGCTTATAACCAACTTTACAGTGACTAAAACTGTAAGCAGTTATAACAAAAAAAATAGATCAGTTAATTATCAAGCAAACAAGCCACTTTATGACTTACAACTAAAATCATACCTATAAGAATTATAATGTGAATTAGCCTAAATCAAACGATGTTAACTAATTACAAAAACAAACAAAAGACTTGATTACTCAGGTTGAAGATCCTTAAGTAGAATCATTTCCCTATGGCTTATGTATTAGATAAGCAAAAGAAAAGCCAAAACAATGTTGGGTTAATAACTATATGAATACAAAGGAGAGGAGAAACATAGGTAGGAACATACAAGCTGGATTACGGACACTCGCATGCCTATTCCAATGAAGAATAAAAAGGTAAATCGATACATCTGAATTTTGTGTCCATATACCGATAGGATATAGGACTTACGGAGAGTCAACATGCCTGCCTGTATAAGTACCATGCTGGCCAACCCACTCTATCTCAACCATGCTATCCGATTCACAAAAATATGTGAAACTGGATGCTAACTCTGAATCACCAAATCCATGACCATTTTAGGTCTGTCCATGATACTCCAAGCATTCTTTATTAACATGAGATATTATAATCATTAAATATGAATGAATTATAATTAAATAGCCTTAAATGATATAATACTGCATAGAGACCCAGCTGCGCAAACAACTACTTTATTTAAATATTTAACCTACAAAATATCATACATATAGAAATAAATAAATTTAATTCTCAAATAAATCCCCTTTCCCTCTTTCCTAACTTAATAAAAAGGCATAATAATTAACTGATGCTATTCAGCAGCACTTTACAAGGTCAAAATCTATAGCATATTACTTTTGTCTTAAATTACAGAAATATAAAATAGAATGCCATTCTGGGAAGTCTATAATAAATTTATTTAAAAAGTATGGTAAGTTTATCTTTGAAATATATATATTCGACATTACTTCACTTGCAAAATAAAAATAGATCAACTTATTTTATTTTTAAAATTAAATCTTTCTTTGTTAAAATTCCCTTACCTTAGTAAACATAATTTGCTCTCTTAGCAAATTACTCTCTTTGAGCCCCCACGAGTGAAGTTTGTCGAAATAATAAAAAAAAAGCAAATAAATAAATTTATATTCAATTAATCAAAAATATTAAAAATTATGGTGAGCTTGAATTATGAAACATTATAATTTGGGTTAAAAAATCATTTAAAAGATTTTCAATCAAGAATAACTTTTGACATTTTTAATACTTTACAAAATTATATTTTCATTCTAATAATAATTTTGTAAAATTTGGATGACTACCTTGGTGCTCCCCAGGATGATTTCTGTGGGTGAACATTGATGGCTTGTGGCATTTGAAGGCAGGTTCTAGCAGCAGTATGTCAGGAGGTTTAACATCTCAGAAGGGAATGGGCAGCGAATTTCCCTTTTACTCCTTGCTCACCATTTCACAGATGTGGAGATGTTCTCCAACTCTTTCTTTTCTTTTTGTCTGTTCTCCCCCTCTTTTTTTAAAAAAAAGCACCACTATTTATACCTTTCTAATGGTATATGATTTCTCTGCTGCCTCAGGTGATTTGCCTTTAGAAAACGATAGGAATTATGCTTTCATTCTAATTTTTAGAAAGTTTGTACCTTGATAAGGATCAATAGATTTCAATATAATTTTATGTTTCTTTTTATTTTGAGATAATAATGTAGAATCTCTACTAATTAATGAATAGAAATTCTAAACTAAATGGATTTTGGTAATTTCTAAGTGTTTTTTAATTTAAACATTTATTTTAAACTTCTTATCGAGGTACAAATCTTTCAGAAATGGTCATTTTGGAATCTTAAACTAAAAAAAATAAGACACTTTAAACATACATATATATAATAAAAAAAATTAAAATTTATTATTTGAATTTTTTTTCTTTTTAATAATATAAATGGAATAATTTAGTGTGTTAGTACAATTGTATATATGATTAACACTATCCAAAATAAATTTTAGCGATTTATTCAGGATAGTTAAAAAAAATGTAAAAAATATTTTTTTTTTTAGAATAATAAAAAGCAAACGTTAGTAAAATAAATGATTAGGTGGGTCAGACTGTGAAATGGCAGATCTGAATCAGATTTACCATTTCAGTATATTGTTAAAACATAATAATAACAATAATAATAATAATAATAACAACAACAATAACAACAACAACAACAACAACAACAGCTTCTTGTTTGCTAATGCATACAATCACTGATCAAATCATTGTACATATGTAGTTTTGTGAACCAATTTACATATAAGAACTATGTTGTCAAATGTAGCTTGTGTAACTTTTCTGAATACTAATAATGTTTAACCTTTGAATAATAATAATAATAATAATAATAATAAGAAGAAGAAGAAGAAGAAGAAGAAGAATAACGATGATGATGATGATGATGATAATAATAATAATAATAATAATAATAATAATAATAATAATAATAATAATAATGCATTAAAGGGATTTGATGCACAGCATAAATAAAAGAGAGTAGAAATCCTTGGAAGAAAGACTATGTTGATAAAAATGATGGAGAGTTTTTGCAATAAAGTGTGATATCAATTTAACAGCTGAGTAGCAACTTTGAAAGTAAATATAGATGAATTTTGGGAATTGTGGTACAGTATGACATATCTATAAGTATATAAAAATCAATAAAGTCAAAATCTTGCCCAATATCAAGCTAGACAGTGATCCCATTATAGATGGGCTGAAGATAGGTAAAATTGGAGATGGCAGCTGTGTTTTTTGTAAATGGTACTATTGAAATAGGTTAGATGCCTTTTGTTGGTTGGAATTTCTATGACAAATAATTTGCTAGATTACAAAAATATAGAACTGTGAAGTGGCTGAGGTGTACTAATATGAATTGAGTGGTGACACAGGTTCCAGGATAGCATGTATTTGAGGTAGTATATAGTTTTTTAGTAAATATAGTGATGTTAAATTGATTGTCATTTTTAATGTGCCACACAGGCTTACAGTTTGCTTTGCAATTTTTGTTTAAAGTATTAATAGATGGATATTATCATGTTATGGTCTGCATATATGGTAGCCTCTGAGTCAGGTATGTTGGGTAAATGATATTTTTTAATTGTTAAATAATTTTTAAGAGTCTTGCAAGTATAGTGATATATTTGTGTAACTTTATATATATATATATATATATATATATATAAATTTAGACAAATATATTTATATATATATATATATATATATATATATATATATATAAATGGATTTTCTCAATTTTATTGAGCATAATATAAGTCTTCAAATATATAAATTCTGGTGCAATTTCCAGGAATAGTACTCTTAGTGGAAGTGTAGATTTATTGTTTATGTTGAGTGATACAAAATAATGGTGTGGGGATAAGATTCATAGTTGAAGCAGTGTAGTGAATAGAAACAAAGGTCAGTCACTAAGGTATATTGGCTGTTGTAGAATGTTTCAGCATTGTCTGGCATGAAGCCTTTAGCACTCATAATGGGAAAAGATATTAGTATCATCATTGAGTGAAGAAGTCTTTGTATTTCATATGCAATCCCAATTAGGATGGCTAGATGAGAAATGACTGCAAGTAAAGAATTAAAGGTACTATATTTAAAATAATACAAGCACATAAAAGTGTATATAAAAAATTATATTTGTGATCCATCACAGGAAGATCACTCATAATGGAAAAAGATATTAGTATCATCATTGGGTGAAGAAGTCTTTGTATTTCATATGTAATCCCCAATTAGGATGACTAGATGAGAAATGACTGCAAGTAGGGGATTAAAGGTACTATATTTAAAATAATACAAGCACATAAAAGAGTATATAAAATAATTATATTTGTGATCCATCATAGGAAGATCATGATTAGCAAATGTGAATTGATATTATTTTGAATGATGAGAATCGGCAGTTTGGTGCAATGAGCAGTCCACTGCCCCAGAGAGTGATGAGAAATCTCTGGAGCAGGCACAAAAGCCCTCACTGTAGAAATGTGCTGCTGGATGAGTCTGAGAGCCAGTCTCTCACAAGAATATTATCATCATCTCAACATGGTCAATCTACTGCAGGATGAAGGTCTTTCCAAAGTTCAATCCACCTCAGATCTTTAGCTTCTTTCTCCACATCACTCCTGCACACTTTCTTATTTCATCCAACCATCTCCCTTGTTGTCTCTTTCTAGGTTTTTTACAAACTCTTGGAATCCAGTTTAAGATTTCAATTGTCCATTTATTACCATATCTTTTAGCAATATGTCCAGCCCAACTCCACTTCAGTCTTTTAATTTTTTCAAAGAGATCAGTAACATCTGTTTGTTCTTTTACACATATGTTGCATTTTGATCTTTTCTTGTTATTCCCAACATGCATCTTTCCATACTTCTTTGAGTAGTCTGAAGTCTCTGTATTATTCTTCTATTAAGTGTCCAAGTCTCAGATCCATAAGTAAGAACTGGTAAAACACATTTATTAAAAACCTTCCTTTTCAAACACATAGGCATATTTCCTTTTAGTATCAAGTTATTTCTATTAAAAGCACTCCAACCAAGTTTAATTCTATGATTAATTTCATCCATTATGTTTCCATCTGTATTAATAATCTGACAAAAGTATTTGTAACTGTTAATTTCTTCTAACTCATCACAATCAATCTTTATTTTCATATTTTGAGAAAATCCATTAAAAATTACTTTAGATTTTTTAACATTTATCTTTAGTCCTACTTTCCTACTTTCATCTAATAACTCCTGCAACATTTCCTCCTACTTTCCTACTTTCATCTAATAACTCCTGCAACATTTCCTGAAGCTCTAAAGCATTATTTGCAAAAACAACTACATCATCTGCAAAATCTAAATGACTTAAATAATCTCCATTTATTTTCACTCCTTTAGCTTTCCATTTTAATCCACAAAATACTTCTTGCAGCACTTCTGTAAAAAGTTTTGAAGTTATGGAATCACCCTGTCTTACACCCTTCTCAATGTTGACTTTTCTAGTATCATTATGTAATCTAATTGTTGCTATTGCATTTTTATAAATATTCCTTAAAATATGACAATATCCTGGATCTATACCTGGGATGATCCAATGCTTTAATCACTGAAGAAATGTTTATAAAATCAACTGCCTTTTTATAAACTACAAATCCAAAGCGTAATGGAAACTCATAATCATTTGTCCTTTCTATAACTTATCTCAATAACTGGATATTATCTAATCTACTAAAACCACTTTTAAATCCAGCTTGTTCTCTTGGTTGGTGGAAATCCAATGTTCTCTGTAGATGAGTTGTAATTATCTTGGTAAAAATTTTGTATAAAACTGATAAAAGGCTGATCGGTATGTAATTTCTAATATATTTTTGTCATTCTTTATTATTTAGACAATTGGTATATAACTTTGCTAAAATAATTCTGTTTCTTCACCTGCTTCTTTTAATATATCAATTATAATTCCATCATTACCTGGAGTCTTTCCTCTCTTTATACATTTGATTGCTTTCATTGCATGTCTCACTTTTTCATTTAAAATTTTGGGCAATTCAGAAAACATAATAGATATAAGAGGTACTTGTTCTTTATTACTATATAATTTTTGATAAAAGTCATTTACCCATTTCATGATGTCATCTCTTTTTTTAGTATTAATTTCATCTTTTATTCTTATTGCAAATATAAATTTCCTACCAATCCCAAAATGTTGTTTTATATCCTTAGTTCTTTCCATCTTGGAGTATGGTTCAATTATATGGAATCCTCATAATAGGACAGATATCATAAGAATTCAGTCTGTTTTTGATAAATTTGCAAAATTGAATAGTTTAGGTAATGAACACTATATTGATTTACTGCTGAGACGAAAAACAAGAGATCTCAAGCTTCTTCATAAATTTATTTCCCAGAATGGTTTTATATCTAATTTGCTTTCTAATTTAGATATTACGAAACAGAATTATAATACTCGTACTCACAATATTTTTGAACTGAAAATTTGTAAATCTGATGTATTAAGATTTTCCCCATTATTTCGTTTATCTAGAACTTATAACAAAGATTTGGGTAATGATGATGTTTTTAATCTGGTTTTTAAACAATTCACTAAAGTCCTCATAAAAAAATATTATCCTTAATTTCATTTGATATATTGCCTTCTTATTTATTTGTGAATTTTATTGTTTTTCTATTTTATTGGTATTATTTTTTGTTTTATTTTGTTTTTTAATGCTTATTTAGATTTGTATATGATAATGACATTACTGAGCAATCTACAATTGGCTAAATGCTGTTGATATGTACATTAAATAATTAAAGAATTGAATTGAATTATTATTATTATTATTATTATTATTATTATTATTATTATTATTATTATTATTATTATTATTATTATTATTATTATTATTATTATTATTATTATTATTATTATTATTATTATTATTATTGTTGTTGTTGTTGTTGTTGTTGTTGTTGTTGTTGTTGTTGTTATTGTTATTTTTATTATTTTTATTAATTCTAATATTAGTAGTTTTTTTTTTGTTTCAATTCCCAAACATAAGCATTTGGACTTTATTTCGAATCCTTTATGGCCTTGTGCTACTGCATTAAAAGTTTTTATGGCTCTTTGGCTAGTTCATTAATACTTTCTGATTAATTTCTTTTGCCAATATCGTCCTTTATTAATATTTTTTTTACTCTCTTGTTTATTGTTTGTTATTATATATTTTTTGATATTATGTTTGGATTTTATTGTTTGTACATAAACATTCGTGGTATGAGAACTAAGATTGCAAAGATTAAGCCATTCTTTAGTTCTGAAAATTTTGATATTGTTTTCATTTCAGAAACTTGGCTTACTCAACACATTTCACATGATATTTTTATGTACAATAGATATAAAGTACTTCGAACAGATAGATCTTCTGATATTGCTTCAAAGGGTGGAGGCACACTCATTGCCTTTAAATGTAATTTTATACATAAGTATATTCCTATTTCATCATCATCTTGTGAAGCTACATGGTGTGAAATATGTTTGGAAAATAATGTCAAGATTCTTTTGGGTACTATCTATATAAAGCCAACATTATCCTTTTTAGAATTTAATGAGTTTATTTCTACTCTTGAAGATTTTTTAATCAAATACGAATCATATATAGTTATTACTGGTGATTTTAGTATTCCTGATTTATGTTCAGGTATTACTATCATAGATTCAGTCTCTTCTTCACCTAAAACATTGAGAATGATTCGGTTTTGCAATTTGTTAAATTTAAAACAATTTAATCCATACACCAATTTTAATGATCACACATTGGATTATATTCTTAGTAATTTTCCTACAATTGAATGTTTAACTACTTCTTCTCTTGTTTTTTCCATTGATTTGCATCATCCTCCCTTAGAATTTTGTATTAATATTAAATTTAATAGACTCTGTCCCTTTAAAATTATGAAAAGAAACTACAAAAAAAGAAAATTATTTGGGTCTTTGTTTACAATTATGTAATTTTAACTGGGAAAATTTGTATTCTTCATATGATGTAGATTTCTGTATGAAGTTTTCTGAACAATCATTTAGTGAACTAATTGAAAAATAGATTCCTAAGAAAAATTTTTTAACTAACCATTTTCCTCTCTGGTTTTCAGTTTCTCTTAAAGAAATTATTAAAAGGAAATCATTTCACCATTGTAAATATTGGAAAACTAAAAACTTAAATTATTATAACAATTTTATTAATTATAAAAGATTGTCAAATGTTATATATCATTGAGATTTTCAAAAATTTATACAAAATACTGAAAGTCATATTTCTGACAATCCTTTGCAATTTTGGTCTCTAGTTAAGGATTTAGGCATTACAAAAAAAAAATTACAGAGTAATAATTCTAATCTAGTCACTGATGATTTTTTTCATTATTTCTCAGACCTTTTTAAACAATCTAATTCTTTTACTGATTTCACTGAAAATAATGATCTAGTTGAAGAAAGGATAACATTTGATTCATTTATTAAATCTGATGTTATTTTTGCTATTAGGCAGCTTAAATTACATTCTGGTGTGGGCCTTGACAATATTCCAGCTTTCATTTATAAAGGATGTGCTGAATACATTGCTTCTCCTCTTTTGCATATTTTTAATTGCTCTTTAGCAAATGGTACTTTTCCTACATCCCTTAAAATTGCTAAAGTTGTTCCTATTTTTAAGAAAGGATCTAGAAATGTGGTAAGTGACTATAGGCCTATTTCAATTCTACACACTGTTGCTCAAATTTTTGAAAGATGTTTAAATAATAAAATTATCTTGGATGTCTCTAAGGTTTTGGCACCAGAGCAGCATGGATTTTTGCCTAATAGGTCCATTGAAACAACTTTGCTAACTATTTTTGATCATATTTCAAATTCAATTGAGAATTAATCTAGGCTAGATGTTGTTTATTTTGTTATGTCCAAGGTTTTTGATAGATTTAATCATAAAATTCTTCTTCAGAAGCTTTGTAGGTTAGGTTTTTTCAAATTATTAATCAATTGGTTTGACTCTTTTCTTAGGGATAGAATGTCTTGTGTGAGGTTTAATAGTAAATTGTCATCACCATATTATTGCTTCACTAGGGTGCCTCAAGGCAGTGTTCTTGCACCTTTTTTATTTAATGTATACATTGATGACCTAAAAACATGCATTAAATTTTCACATTTTCTATGTTATGCAGATGATTGCAAAATTTTTAGGCATATTTATTCTATTAATGACTGTTTTTTACTTCAAAGTGATATAGATAATTTCTTGAATTGGTATAAATATAATTATATAGATAAATATGCTTCATTGTCTCTTACTCTAGAAAATTTGAAATCTTAAGTTTTTCCTACTATATTGGAGACTCTAAAATTATAACAAATGATCATCAAAGAGATCTAGAAATAATATTTTCCAATAATGGATCTTTTCATAATCACATTAAATTATGGTGAATAAATCTCTTAAAAATGTAGGTGCTATTTACAGATATGGAAAAGCATTTAATAAATTTACAAAGATGAATGTTTTTATATCCTTAGTTCTTCCCATCTTGGAGTATGGTTCAATTATATGCAATCCTCATAACAGGACAGATATCATAAGAATTCAGTCTGTTTTTGACAAATTTGCAAAATTGAATAGTTTAGATAATGAACACTATATTGATTTACTGCTGAGACGAAAAACAAAAGATCTCAAGCTTCTTCATAAATTTATTTCCCAGAATATTTCTGTATCTAATTTGCTTTCTAATTTAGGTATTAAGAAACAAAATTATAGTACTCAGACTCACAATATTTTTGAACTGAAAATTAGTAAATCTGATGTATTAGGATTTTATCTTTTATTTTGTTTACCTACAACTTCTAACAAAGATTTTGGTAATGATGATGTTTTTAATCTGGATTTTAAACAATTCACTAAAGTCCTCATAAAAAAATATTATCTTTAATTTCATTTGATGTATTGTCTTTTTATTTATTTGTGCATTTTATTGTTTTTTTATTTTATTGGTATTATTTTCTGTTTTGTTTTGTTTTTTTAATGTTTATTTAGATTTGTATATGATAATGACATTACTGTGCAATCTATAATTGGCTAAATGCTGTTGATATGTACATTAAATAAATAAAGAATTGAATTGAATTGATTTATTATTATTATTATTATTATTATTATTATTATTATTATTATTATTATTATTATTATTATTATTATTATTATTATTATTATTATTATTATTATTATTATTATTATTATTATTATTATTATTATTATTATTATTATTATTATTATTATTATTATTATTATTATTATTATTATTATTATTATTATTATTATATACTTGTCAAAAGAATTGTATTTCCTTTCAACTAAAATCGTTATTTAGTAAACTTATATATATATAAACAAATTGACACTTTGTTGTACTTTTATTTAGTTTCAATAAAATTTTATTGATAATAATGTGTGTCTTGATATAATCTTTATAGTTATATATTGTATTAATGTATTTAAACTTTGTTAATTTATGAAACTTTTTTTCTTCTTAAAATATTAATTTTATATTTATCTATCGTAAGGCAACATGGAATATAGCTTCTCTATAGATTTGAGATTCAATGAATATTTTATTATGAACGTTTTATTTTTCTATCTATATTATTGTTATTAACTTTTTTTCCAATTTTAAAACAGTATTATTTCTATTACTAATGTGATTATAAAATATTGTTTTATTTCCTTTAAAAATCATAAAAATGTCATGATTATATCAATAATATTGTTTTTAAAATTGAAAAGTAAGTTAATAACAATATAAATTTGATAGAAATAAATATAATAAAAAAGTTTGTACATAATAGTGTAGTTAAGTCTCAGAGTTTGCTTAAAAAGCATATATTTTGTAGATGACTGAAATTTTAATTAGACTATTTCTATTATTAACTTACAGATTGACCGTTATTATTTCATCTATTTTACTATTTGAATGCAAAATAAATTTTAATTTACCTTTTTTATTCTATTATGTAATTTTAGTCACTTAATATTTTATTCAGAATAAATCAGGCTGAATGATAAATTCCTCATGCCGTGCATTTAATGTAACATTATTTTCTCATATTTATTCATATGACATATATCTATAATTTTCACAGATTAGTAATACAACTAGAATACAGAATTCTTTTTAATATTACATCTGGAACTCAAAAGACTATTGCTTCTGGCCTATGCTGTTGAAATAATCTAATTCTATTTGACGAGAATATATCATAAATCCGTATTCTGGACATATAACAACAGTTGTAAATGTGGTGTGGGGGGTGTTATTATAGGTACTATGATTGTTTTATATTATCTAAAATCCTATTCTAGAGTTTACATTAACAGTTTGATGTCATTGTTGTTTTAACAAATATGTTTATGCATTAAACCTTTATTTAAGTGGATCTGCATCTAATGGGCCACAAGCTCACCATCTGGGAAGTTTAGAGATTTATAATCCATGAAAGTAAGCATGAACATTATAAAAATTATTTTGGAAGTGAGACTTTATATCTTTAGTAAATATGTTATTGTACCATCTTTGGTCATCATCACAGAGTGGCATACCTATTATCCGTCTCATGTATGTTTTCATTACTTTTATATGCATATTCAGTGCATTTTTATTAAGAAAGGAATGAAGTCCATGATTCTGTGGATCAGATTTACAGACTGTTTTTTTTTACTTTAAAATATGAATACGGTTAGATGAATCTCTTTTTATTTCACCTTTATCACTCATATCATACACAACACACCTGCAATTCATATCAACTTTAGACTAATGTCTTTTTGTAGCCAGTAAGTCCATCAGTATGCTGTTTAATATTCTATATTTATAATATTTCTAGAAAATTTGTTAATCTTTGTATATTTCTTCAGCTTAGCCCATACTTGTTTTTCACATATGCTATAACCATTACTACATTTATACATGCACATTTATATGTTTAAAATCATTCAATCTAATTCTACTTCATGAATTATTAATAAATAAAACAAATTAGATTAATTCCTCTTTGCATAGTATACAAAATATATCATTCTATTATTGTATAACAATTTTAATCTGTTTATTTTATTCTTTTAGTTGAATCCTCTTTCTTATTATCATTTTTGTGAATCATTTAAAGTTTTAATATTTCAAAACTCTTATTATGACTGCATTTGGAAACAATAATGAATTATAGATGGTATCTGATAGTAGGCAGATATATATATATATATATATATATATATATATATATATATATATATATATATATATATATATATATATAAATATTTTGTTGAGATGAATTATAGATGCCTATTATGTATGATATTAAAAGATTTATGATCTAAGGCAGCCTTGTTTTTTGTGACTTAGTCAGAGCATTAAACATCACATGATCACCATTTCTTATGCTTGCTCGTAACTGTTATTAAAACAGGCAAAACTCCCTATATAGTAGTACTACTCAATGCAAGCCAGATAATCAATGGATGCCAGAAGGCTTGTGCTGCTGGACGGTTGCATTAGATCCTAAGATCCAGATGCAATGCTCTCAGATCAAAAGTTCCTCACTGATGAAAGCCACAAGTGAGAAACTAGTCTGTGGATATTGCATGGGTATGGACTAGATAGGGATTTTATGCATAAGCCTTCTGGCATCCATTGATTACTCTGGCTTGCACTGAGTGGCACTACTATATGGAGAGTTTTTTCTCTTTTAATTTAGTCAGAGACTTCATATACTGATATTATTAATAATAATATAATTATTTTAACTACAGATACAAAATACTAGTAAAAAATTTTATAATCATGGCATGCAAAATATAATTTTCACACATTCTGATATTTCAAAACTCAATAATTTTTTTTATTTTCCTTTGTTTTTTTTTTGTTTTTTTGCTTTTTTCTTAATCTTAATACTTTTATTATTTTGAAGATTATTATTTTATTATCTTAGCTCTCAAAATGAACTTTTTATTTGGCTTAGAAAGAAAATAAAATAACACAGTTTGCAGTAGTGGTACAAATTTTCATAATCTTGAGAAAATATGAACCAGTATAATACTTTGATAGTTCTGGGATGAGATCCTTCCATGGTTGTCAACATAAATGACTTGTATGTAATAGGACCAACTTAATTTTATGCTTTGATTTTTTGATTAGTATTCTAAGACACATGCATTGTATACTGTATTATATTCTAATAAGTTGTAAAAACTTACACAGTAATCCATTACTTAGATGAGTAATTAGAGAAAGTTTATTTTCTTGACTCAGTTCTCACTTATGTAAAGCATGCTTGTAATGTTATTCTGATGGGTAAATAGAGATTTGCCTATTCAAGACAAAATGAAGATTTTAATTACCCATATTGAAAAATTTTCATTTCTTTTTTATTTTATGCTTTTTTTTATTAAATAAAAAAATGGCATTTGTTCAAAACACTTTTCATGTATTTTTTACATGCATTATCTCTGCCTAACCCTACCTCACTTCCAATGGTACTTTTTCTAATTCTTGATCAATTTAAAACTAAAAATTATTTTTATCAGTGACTAGTGTTACCTCAATTTCCTGTATTGCTGATAAGTCAATGATTTATGATTTTTATCAACTTTGCTTCAAAATTTTTATAAATGTTAAAATAAAAAAAATATTGTGATATAATATTTATGAAAATATTCAATAATGTATTATATTTGAGGTTATCAAAAATTATCTTATTACCTTAATTTAACAGTTTATATTAATCTTTATATTTTTATCTCAAAACCCTATGATTATTTGTGTGATCTATTCAATCATACACACATGTGTACATGCTTTTACTATATGTAATGTAATGATGTATTGTGGATTCTCTGATTTTCTTATATTTGCAAAACACCATTTTAAATTATAGAACAATCCCTTGTCAAATGAGCTATTTGTAATAATTTTTCTTTTTACTTTTCCTTAACATTTAATATTCTCTAATAGTATAGCATGTTTTATAACTAATCTTCAATCTAGATATTGCATTTTATTTAACACCGAGATATTTTTTTCCTCTTCTCCATTTATATACATATTATGCCAACCAAAATTGAGACTAATTTCAGTATTTGGTGTAAAAGCAAGCACAACTTTTTTTTTATTTTTTAAATATTTTTAGTATGTAATGCATTAATCTGAGAAAATTGAAATGGCTGCTATGACAATGAAATGTTAAGAAAGGAATGTATTCTTATATATTGCTATACACTTTAATGAAAATTTTTTTTAATGATTCATTTATTTTTCTGACAGTTTCAACTGCCCTGCAATCTTCATCAGAGCTACAATATTGAATAATATAAACATATAACCATTACTTCATATACATGTATATATATATATATATATATATGTATATCAAAACAATATATACATACATATCCTCAAAAACTTACATGTATATATATATATATATATATATATATATATATGCATCAAAAAATAAATAAATAATATATATATTGCATCAAAAAATAAATAAATAATCAATCAAACAATAACTGTCAGGAAAATAAAGGAATCATTATAAAAAAATTTGCATTAAAGTATATATGAAGGGAGTTATTGTAAGCAATATATATGAATATATGAAGAAATGCAAATTAAACTCAGAGAGTTTCTCAAGCGCTTATGACTACCAACAGCCAATCAGATCTTAAGCATTGAAACAGAGAATTTAACAAGAAAAGAGTGGTTCCCACTCTCTTCTTTACTTGTCTTTCTATATATCCAAGCCAGTCTAAAGTACTTATATCTGAAAGTGTGAATCTTAAATATCATCACACTTAATTCACTGAGTACAAATTATAAACATACAGCATGAAATCTTTCGATTTACTACGCAGTAGTTTTTCGAAGTTATAACTTTGCAGCAATATATGTAAATAATAAGTAAAAGAAGAAAAATAAGAATATACTTCTAAAGGAGTGTATTATTATTACAACATAAATTAATTCTATTTATTTAAAATGCACAATAATAAAATTATAATTTTAGTGAAATTATTATTGTTTCTTTATTCTAGGTATTTTTATTTACTGCATTCAAAAATAGTAGTCATAGACATTAAAAACAAATATCCAATGTTCTAAATATGTATGTTCTTATGTTTATATTATATGTGTGATACTTAAGTTGGAATAGTATATATAAAGTATACATTTCTAATGTAATATTGTGAAAATGTAGTTGAAATTATTTTGGTTTGTATTAAATTAAAAGAGTATTATTTGGGTTTTTAAAATGTAAATATTTTTATTATTATTATCATCATCAATTATGATGATGATGATGATAATGATTATTATTGTTGTTGTTGCTGTTGTAAAAGAAATTTTAGTTTTGAAACACAAGATGAATTTAATATTGGAGTAAAAGAATGAGTGTAACCTCTTTTAATAACAAAGATGACATCAAATATAAAGAATTATAAATAAGTCTGAACAATTCTAATGTCTTGACTGTCATTGAAGGAAATTCAAATCTTTTATATACTATACTTTATTTTTATTCTATAAGTATTTGCTTGATAATTATGAAATAATGGAGTAGAAAGGAATATATTTGTCCTGAAAACTGAACATTTCTTAAATACTTGTTAAAGAAAAAAAAAGGAAATTTATAGCATTCAAATTCATTTTAATGTTTCTCTGCTGAAAAATGATTGTCATGTATAAACAAAATGTTTTAAGCAATATTAAAGCTGATAATATTCTGATAAAATATAAAGACTATTTCTACTTATGGATATCATTTTTTTAATACTGATGGAGATTTTAACATAGAATTTGAATAATTTTATTTCTATATTGCATAGAAATGGAGAATAGTATCTGCTTATTTATAATGATATTATGATGCCAAATGTTTGTAATATAGAGGATATAAAAAATACTGGAATTTGACAAATATACCTTATTTTGGATATATCTTACTTTGTTTGGATTAGTGGATATCATTGAATTATTTGACACTTATGGACAATACATTTTAACTATTGTGTTTCTTGGAGTACCTGCATAGAAGAATGGTATTCAGGTTATATATCAATGTGTCTTTTTTATTTATGTATTAATTTGTATTATATTTTAATAACATTATTGCTTATCATATTACAAGTTCATAAATTGTTTGTTTATATATATAAAATAAAGTCCTTAATTTAAATTTAAAATTATATTTCAAATTTTAATACTTAAACTTTATGTTTATTCATTGACCATAAATTATCTTTAATTTATGTTTTACAAGTACTGAAAATTTGGAATAATTGTATTATAACAATTAGTTTTTGATATTATATTTTGAAAACAAAATGAGTGAATAAACATGCTTTTTTTTTATTTTAGTAGATTATTATATTATGAATATAATAGAATCATCATTAGCTTTTTTTGTATTTTTAATCCTGGGTATAGACAGCAGCACTTTTATTTTACATAATTCTTTAAATTATATGGTAAACATAAAATAGATGAATCACTGTTGTATACATACCTATTTTTATTAATATAAATTCAGATGAAGATATGCTTCATGATATTTAATTTGAATATTTGTTATAGATGTTTTATTATTTATCATTTTTATATTTATTATTAATAAATATTAATTCAGTTAAAAAAATAAACTTATTTCAGTGGTCATTTCAATTAGTAATGCATACCTATTGACTAATGGAATTTTAATATTTAGTGGTTATGTATTGATTTACACTTTACATTTTATAATAAATAATTACAAAACAGTCCTGGAATCAAATGATTGGATTGCTAAATGCATATATTGTGATGTACTATTCTCTTTCTTGTAAATTCAATAAATCAATATTATTTGAGCTAGATACCAATTTTTATATGATAATAGATTAATTTATGTATATATGATTAATTAATTTATTATAACTAGATGTTTGATAGCTACTTAAAAAATCATCATAATTATTGTATTGATTATACAATAGTTACTTTGGATAATATCCATATTTGAGTTAATTTAATAATTTGTAAGTCATAAGTATCTTAATTTATTCAAGGTAAGCAAAGGCTATTATAATTAAATGTTAATATATTAATTTAAATTATTACTTGTTGAATATGTCTTATAAAAATGTATTACCTGTTTAGAAAGATAATAACTTTATGTGTTATAAAATTGATAATTATATGAACTGAAGTTGTATTCTAATTAGAAATTAGAATGATTTAATTTGTTTAGAGTTGAAGCTTATCTGTGTAATTTTTGTTTAATTTAGATATTAAGCTTTTAATGTTCCTATTTGTTTAAAAAAGATCATTAATGATAGCATGAATATTTAACTAGTCACAATGTGGTGTTTAATTTTTTGTTTTTGTTTATTTAAAAGACAACCCATTGTGAATTGTTAGCAGTATTCATAAGGGTATTAAATAAGGTTTTTTTATATATTTTATGTGGTTATAATCTGGATATCATAATTTGTAGGGTTATTTGAAGTATTGGTTTTCATTTTTATATCATTATAATTTAGTGCAAGTCAAGAGGTAGATTAGAGAACTTGATTTTGTAAATTTTGTTAGTTATGATATTGGCATTGTAAACATTTTATTGCATTAGAATCTGATGACATATATTGTTGAAGTATTTAGAGAGAATGACATGTGTGTAGCAATTATACATTGTGTACACAAATTTATAGGTCGTAACAAAGCTACTTACCATCAATACCACATATATTTCTGTACCATTGCAATTTAGCAGCCCTGATTGTAGGTTTGAATGTTGTCATAGTTAGCAAATTTTGCACACCTATCATCATTGTAATTTTATTCCATTACAATTGATGTCATATGTTACTAAACCAGGATCATTCCTTCATTGCACATTTTTAGTCAATTACAATTGGTACCTCAATTTGTAAGCCATATTAGGCTTTCTTCTTCATCCTTTTCACCATTTTTATTCCTTTATAATATTTATGTATATATTGTGGTGCTGAAAATAGAAACCTGATAAGGTAGTCAAGCAGCATACATAGTTGATATAGTAAGTCTATAATGAATTCCGAAAATTATTTAAAATTATTTTAAATTTAATTGTATTAATTATTTTTTTAATGTGTGTACATATTTGTGCACGGATGAGATATATAAAAGCATCCTTATAACATTTATAACAATAAGTTTTAATGGAGGAATTTAATCCATTTAAGGGCATGTAAATTGAAGAAAAAGAAATATTTTTTTTAGAAAAAAAAAAGGTAATTTGATTAAATTTTGTAGATAATAAGAAGTGAATCTCCAAATCTGATTTATAACAATAGTTAAAGATAAAAAAAAAAGCTCTAATTTATTATATATTTTTAATTACTAATCTATGTTGTACTTTTTATTAAAAAATAAAAAATTCTTAAAAAAGACTTTAGAGAGTGTCACATACTTTTCTTTACCAGTGGATCAAAGCATTAAGAAATCTTTGTAGCTCTAATTACTGACAAGAGCAGGAGAACTTGTTCCTTTGTGATCTATAATCGTGCTGCATTGGAAACTTATATTGCTATGATATATTAAATATAAATTGTCCTTATTAGAAACGGAAACTTTTGATTTATGGATTATAATTATTATTTGTTGATACAGCCACAGAAGATGCATCACTGATGAATTTAAAGTATACCTACCTCCCATAATTATGTAATAATCATCTGAAAACTAAATGAGCTCAACTTAAATGCCACAATTGCAAGACCTATGCTGAATGTGTGCCTCAATCATTTTGTGAAAAAATAAGATTTGCACTGAACAAATTGGAAGAAATATCACAAGATTGTTTCCTCATGCTGGTCAATAATAGTAGTTATAAAAAATATACCATGATAAGACTGTTTCTTTTGAAACTTTTGCAAAAGATAATAGAATAGGCCTTAACAAGTCAGTATAATTCATTTACTGCATTCTAACTTATTTTTATATATTAGTTAGTAAGTTACTTTTATTTAGTTATTTTTTATATATACTTAGACCTTGTATGAATTTATTCTAAACTAATTATTTTTACCTTTGAGTGTGTGTGCGTGTGTGTTGATTACATCTATGTGTTAATTGTATTTTTTAAAATTATTGTCAGTGCTATTTTATATCACCGCTTTTATTTCAAATGCTCACACTAGAACTTATTATTTTTGTGTTTATAAAAAAAAGTTAAATCAGAGAAAATGTTTAACCACTGAGCAATGGCTAAATATTATTGGAAATTGGGAATTATAGAATTTGAAATTGATTTTCCCTAATATAAACTGAAAATGCATGACCATTTATTTAAAACAAATTATTTCTGAGTGATAAGGCCTTTTTTAAATTCCTAGTGTTGATTTTATAGAGTGTTGGGAAATATAACCCATTTTTAGATTTATCTTTATCTACTTTATATATAACTGTATGTAAATTACACTGCTTAACTATAGAATTGTATGTAAAAATTGTGATTTGTTTGGAAATAAAAAAATGATTTGGAAAAGTACTTTGAATAATTTATTAAATAATATAAAGAAAATATTTGGTTGCTGATTTAGAGTGTGATCACCACCATTTTGAATTCTAAGGACTACCCAAACCCACTGCTGACATATGCAAGTGATAAATGACATCAACTAATCCATACACGGGTGCTTGGATATGTCAGTGCTGGTTGTAGGTGGTCCTTAGAATTCAAAATGACAGTGAATACAATCTACATACTAAAATCTTTTAACTTCTAAAATATGGTGATATTACAATAATGACAACACAAAGTGCTGAAGTATGTGGGGAGGGTAAAAGTTGTTTTCAAAAGTCTGATCAAACAAAGCTTATAATTTTGAAATACTATAAGCTTATAACTTCTAAAATATAAATTTTATTACAATACAGGCCTATAACTACATGCTGAAATAACATAAAATTGATCAAATCCAGCTTATAATTTTGAAATACTTAAAAGGTTATAACTTCTAAAGTAAAATTTTATTACACAAAATGGTGGTGAATGCAGTTTAAATACTAAAAGTTTATAACTTCTAAAATATGAATGTTATTATAATAATAATGACACAAAGTACCAAATTATTCAGGAGGGGGGGGGAGAATGTTTTCAACAATAAGAAGTATTGTCCAAAATTGCAGAAGTTTGATTATACCAAGGTTAAAATTTTGGAAAACTAAAAACTTATAAATTCTAAAATATAAATTATATTACAATATAATTAATGAGATATTATTTTATATAGCGCGAATGTTTATTTATGTAATAGTATTAGCGATTAAGCCAATGCACATGCGCTTTAAAGAGATTATATAAATGAATACTCAATTTTCCAGACACGAGATATAGTATTTTAGAAAGAATGGAATGAATCACCCATTCTTTCAGACCCAAACGTTTATGTATGGGCAAATCTTAAGTGTGTGGAAAGGGTCTGAAAGAATGGGTGATTCATTCCATTCTTTCTAAAATACTATATCTCGTGTCTGGAAAATTGAGTATTCATTTATATAATCTCTTTAAAGCGCATGTGCATTGGCTTAATCGCTAATATAATTAAGAAAAATAATTTACAATGAATAGGATTTTTTCTTACCAGAAAAAAACTCTGATGTTGCATGCTTCCTTTGTTTCATGTAGCTAGAAAAAAATGAAGATATGAAAAAACAATGTTGTTCACATTTGATCGCTGACATAAATACCAGATCTACACCTGGTCATGTGATATCCTGACAGGGTCTTGGAATTTATACAAATCTATATATCTATTTACATATTTTTTTTATTTATTAACATCAAAGTGACTTTTATCATTGACAAATGAATCCAGAAATATATTTTAAAAAATATTTACAGATTTTAATAAAAATTTGCTGATTATTTCAAATGCAAAACAGGCATTGGTTTTTAAATAAGATAAACACTAAACTTTTCACCATCAGTAGGTAGCATTAGCATTTTGAGAAATCTAATGAATAAATTTCTCCCATTTAGATTCTTTTGTCCATCCACCAGCAAATAGCCACATGTGAGAGATTAAGCATATAACATTACTCAGTTTGGTAAGAGAAAATCTGAATATTATTTCTTTATTAATAGTAAAATTAATATTCTATACTTTAGACAATTATTTTTTAAACTAATGTTAAGATAAAATGCAATTTATTATTAATTGTAAAATTAATATGCTTTGGCAGTTGTTTCTATGTTCATTCAACATTTACATTATTTCACCATGCAGTTATATGCCTATTTTCTAATAAAATTTGTATTTTAGAAGTTTTTAGTATTTCAAAATCATAAGTTTGGTTTGATCAATTTTACGTTATTGAACATGTGGTTTTTTTAATTAATATACATGTCCATTATTTTTCCCCTTTTTGGGGGGTTTTAAGTATTTTAAATTCATATTTTAAAAATTATAAGCTTTTAGTATTTTGAAATTTATTCACTATTCCCATTTTTTATATTTTGTATATTTTAGTCACATGATTTGCAAAGCATAGTTGTACAAACAATGAGGATTGCCAATTCCTCTACAAGCTTTATGATAAATGCTTAGCCAGAGCCAGCACTTAAAATATCTCTGTCAAGAACCCCTCCCCAAATCTCTGACCATGGTTTCGTGTTTTGGCACTCTTCAAAAAGGTGTCAGAGTAGGTTCAGACACTAGATCTAAAAATATCAACCCAAAGTCAAGCACTTATCTAAAAGTTATCTATTGCGAGGAAAATCTAAAATTTTTAGACATCTACATGTCTTCAAATCCAGATATCCAACTCAAATGGCTATATGGGGCTGATAGATCTCATCCATACCATATATTAGTAGTCTTAGCAATATAAAATTGCATAAGACTTATGTCAGAGACTATAAATAGTCAAAATAAGAGTCATATATCACATGACCCTATCTCTTAAGCTTGTAAGCTATAAACAATATATGGTATCGCTGAAGATCTATCAGCCCCTTATAGCTATGTGAGTTGGATACCTGGGTTTGAAGACATGTAGATGTCTGAAAATTTCAGATTTTCCTCTCAATAGATAACTTTTAGATAAGTGCTTGGCTTTGGGTTGGTATTTTTATATCTGGTGTCTGAACCTACCCTGACACCTCTCTGATGAGTGCCAAAGCACAAAACCATGATCAGGGGTTTGGGGAGGGGTTCCTGACATAGATATTTTAAATGCTGGCTCTGGCTAAGCATTTATCATAAAGCTTGTAGAGGAATTGGCAATCCTCATTATTTATAACTTACAAGCTTAAGAGATAGGGTCAAGTGATATATGACTTTTATTTTGACTATTTATAGTTATACAAAATTTGCACTTAATTTTTTTAATTATTGATGTTAATTGTGATTTTGTAATAAATGGACATACTATGACCACTTGTGGATTATTCAATGTCATTTGTTGCTTGGATATGTCAGCGGTGGTTTTAAGTGTCTTTAGATTTCAAAATGGCCATGAGCACACTCTAAATCATTATCAATTGTTAATAGAAAGACTATTCCTGGAGTAGGGTATATTATACTTGTTTTTGTAAGAATGTATATATAGGTCAGAGTAGTTTGAGCTTAAATAAAAGAATAAATATCCATAAAAGTAGGGTTAGAAATAAAATCTTAGTTCTGCTTTATATATCCATGAAATAATACAAGCCACACTATTAATTTTGTTGAAGCTATGGTTAGCTTCTTAGAGAGAAATGAAGTTAAAAAAAATTAAAGAATTTTAAATTATAAAAAATTATGATTCTGAAGTAATTAACTTATTTAAAAGTATTTTAATATTAAGGATGTATGGGATTTAAGTGAAATTGTAGGTAATGTTTAGTTAAGTATATTGTTATTTTGTTTTTCTTTTCACTCGAGAATCTGCTTGTAGAAGTGAAACTATTGGTCATGTTTTAGAGTTATGTTTTTTTTTTGGCTAATCTGTTTGAGTTGTGAATTTGGGATAATTTTGATATATATATGCTTACATGCATCTGTATATATAAACTTTGTACATAAAATATTTATTTACATGTTATATTCTTTAATTTCATATTTTAAAAAAAAATATTTTCCTCATTAACAAAACAAAAATAAAACCAGTGAAAATTATGCCAATATTTTATTAGGATTGTTATTGTTGTTGTTATTGTTGTTGTTGTTGTTATTATTATTATTATTATTATTATTATTATTATTATTATTATTATTATTATTATTATAATTATTATTATTATTATTATTATTATTATTATTATTATTATTTTAAATCAATTGTTTGTACTTTTTAACTTCTTATCTTGCAATTAAAAAAATAAATCGGTAATTCTATCAACAATTGTTTAATTCTATTTTTTTTTCACTCTCTAACTTGATTTCAAATTAAACATGATTTATTGTTTATACTTGAGGCAACCAAGTGTGAATTCAATTTTTTAAAAGTCATTTAATATTATTATCTTCAAATACTAGTTTAAAAATAAGATTTCTATTCTAAATAGTTAAAGGATAAGTTTTCTACTCTAAAAGTGATATTTCAAATAAAAACTTATATTAAAATTGTTATAATTATATAAGTATTCTTGCTCTTTCTAATACATCTTATAATCTTTTATTAAAGTAAATAATGCAATAATAAAAAAATCTGCAATTTTTAATTTGGATTTTTATCATTTTAAGAATATTAATCAAGTTAAATATTTTTGTAGGTCTTTAATTTTAAATGCAGAAGTGTATTTGGATACTGAAGTACAACATAGATATCAATATTCTGCTGCTGCTATTAACAAGTTAAAAGTTCAGATATTCTATCATAATCATATAAATATCTTAATAAAATTAGTTGTATATTGTGTAATTTCGTTCATTTTAATGTATGAAAAACAAATGGGGACCTTTTATTTACATAACATAAAGATATTTTTAAAAATTCATTTTAAAGATGTTTTATAAGATTCTATATACGGTGGGAAATGTATGAGTTCAATTGATAAGTTTAAACTTTCTGGATGTAATGATATAGGCTGTATTTTTGTAAAGGCACATTATTGATCAAATTGTCATGTGGAATAAATTAATTACCATAATTAATACTGTATGGAGAGTTTTTCCTGTTTTAATAACAATTATAAGCAAGTATAGAAATGGTGATCATGTGATGTTTATTGGCTTAAAATAAATTAACAGGCTTCTGAAAAGCATATTTTATGGTATATTCGAACATAATTTTTAGATAAAAATTTTATTATAAAGTTCTTCCAAAAGACAGTTTGAGAAAATGTGATTGAGGATAAAATACAATGGAGAACACCAATAAAAAATAAAATTAATTGAATAGAATTATGATGCAGGGATTCATAAGAAGTTGTGAATACTAAAAGTGGAAGAGTTACATCATGAATATGGACTTTGTGTCCCAGAATCTAACATCTTACTACTGTAATCTCACCCATGGGTAGATGATGTGTCAAAGTCATTCAAAAAGCATAGTTTTCTGCAGTATTAAAAGGCAAAACTGCAATAAAGCAAACTGAAGATTCATAGACATAGAGATAAATACATTTGTAGTTTAAGACTGATTTCATAATTATTGTAAAATTCATCTTTAAATTTTTATTCTGTGTGTTCCCTGTGTTTGTTTTCTTCTTTTTCTAGATTCATAATGATCATATCCTTTTATAAATGATTTTAAGTGATTATTACAATTTTTACATATGAATTACTTTGTTTTTATAACCATTTATTTGATTGTTTGTTCACAGTAGAGTTGATGCTTTAATAACAATTGCCATTTTTCTTATTGCTGAAGAAGTTTTGTTTCAGAATTTATTTTTTTCTACATCATTTGTATTATTTCATAATTAAATTTCTTTGTTATTTTAACTTTTTCCCATTATTTTACAGTATTGTATATACTCAAATCTTTTAAAAGGATGTGATTTTAATATTTTCACATGCCTTCTTTTCTATTACAAAAAATGTATTGCTCTTTCTCTTTTGCTATTTATATGGACTCTTTCACTAAATTATCTGTTATAATCATAATAAATTCATTAAATCACATAAATTCTAACTTAAATTTGTTGGACAGTTCTGGAAGTTTTTTACTTTTTTTAACATTTTCAACATCTTTAGTTTTGTATTAATCTATATCTTAGTAATGTTTTGCTTGAGTTAAATGTAAGTACTTTATAATATTGGAAATATATTTTTATAATCACAATAAAAAACAACTGCTTTATATATTCATTTATTTGTTTATTCACCTATCTTTTGTAATGTCTACATTTTTACCTAAGTCACAAATTTTAGCACTTTGTTCCTTTTTATTCTGCCTTCACGTCAAATTTTATCCACGATTTTAGATTTCAAGTAATTATTAAAAAACTATGGAGAGCAACAAATATATATGTTATAGTTTTTATAGATTTTTTTTAACATATCAGTGTTTGAAATTAACTAATGTTCATATTAAACTATTTGATGTTATAAGAGAAATTTTTTTTATTACTGATATTAAAAAGTCTAAAACATTTGATAAAAAAAAATGTTTAAAACAAAGTTTATAGCTATTTAATATTTATTATGACAGAGATACTTTTTTCGCTGATTTATAGTTATTCTTATCATTTAAATATGAACTAAAAATGTTTTTAATGTTTAAAATATAATTTCTATTTAGTATTTAGTAATTAAAAAGGTCAGTTCTTTTATCAGAAAGAATAGGAAAATATACAATGAAGTTTAGTTTAAATAATTAATCTATTTGAGAAAGTAAATCTATTTAAATATTTTAATGTAATTTAGGTAGAAAGACAATTTTAAATGTTGGAAGTGCTATGCATATATATATATTCATATGTCAAATGCGTTGACCGGGAAGCGAATCCGGGCTAGCTGCTTGGAAGGAAGCTATGCTAACCACTAGGCCACCAACGTTTGACTATTTAAATATATTTGTATTTAAAAATAGCAGCTTCATATTGAAATAATTTAATTGGGGTAATTATTTTATTCTGATGAAGGATTCCATTTTATAATATATTTGTATTTAAAAATTATAAAATGAATCCTTCATCAGAATAATATAATTACCCCAATTAAATTATTTCAATATGAAGCTACTATTTTGCCAAGTTTAATGTTTTGAAGTGAATCATGAGGTTTTACTAGCTTAAAATAAATGTGTCAAAATCGCTGCAATCTTCAACTTTTAAATATGAAGAATGTAGAATTTATTATAATTGAACTAAACATATATAGTAAACAATTTTTTTTTTTTTTAAATTGTTTTTCATAAAAAATGTGAATGCAGTTTTGTGGGAATAATGGGTATCATTTATATATCGTATTTTTTTAAAAAAAATTGCTCTAAAGAATATAGTATTGATTGCTTCTATTGAGAATATGTGGATATGTGGTCTAGGATAAAATACAATAAAGAAATCCAATTAGACATTGTATTGATTACTTTTAGAAAAAAAATTGACTGTAGAAAAAAGTTAATAAACAACATCACAAAGACATGTTTATGTTTTGATTTTCTTAATCAAAATAAAATCCACGCTGACAAAATGGACATAAAATATATAAATGCGTTTTTATGTTTATCTTCTTTTTTTTTAAGATGTCAAAGTCGGCCGGGAAGCGAACCCCGGGACAATTGCCTGTAGGCAGCTGTGCTAATCACTCGGCCACCACCGCTTGACATGTTTATCTTTTTATATTTTTCTTTAAATAAATAAAAAGAATTCATAATATATGTTATCCTCAACTTTTACAAGTTTATATCTCCTTTAATTTTGGCTTCTTCCCCTCCCCCCATGTCAGAATGGCAATATACTTCTTAAATTGATCTTTATGATGACAATAATATATGACACCCATACATATATACAAATTTATTTCAGCTAAAAAATAAAAAGTATCTTCACATGTAAAAATAGTAAGTTTATTTAATTCAGTATAAAAAAAAAATATGTTCATTTCAACTAAAAAAGTGAAAATGTCAAAGAAATGTAATCAATCACATTTTCTGATTTATTTTAAGGAAATTTGTCTCACTAAGAATAGAATTCATCAGAAATAATCCTGAAACAAACTTAAAAAAAAAAAACATTGCCTCAATTTTAGAAAGACCCCCCCCTCTTCCCACAAAAATTGCGTTTATATATAGTAGCTATTACGTTACAGGATTCTTAGTGTTTCAAATCAATCCTAAGTGAGTGATTAAAAATAAACCATAATTAAGTAAAATTGACATTATAGTAATTCTCTTAACTATTTTCGTTATGAGAGTATCCTGTTATTACAGGTATTACCCACTAATCCATAAGTTTGGAAATACAATTTTTGCTAACAAAGAAGAATTTTAGAACAGTTTTAAAGAGAAGTTATACTAATTTGAAACTAATTAAAGCATATTCAAGAAAATATCATTTATAAGAATCTGCTATAATTTTACTAAAGCACTAAGTATTTTTAAATTAATATTTTAATAGCAAAGGCGAAGATAGAAAACATTTTAATAATAATAATTAACTTTATAAAAATTCATATTATGTGCGTGAGTGAGTCTATGTAAGTTCTCAGCATGTCAATCTGTCATGATTCTGATTGAAAAACCAAATCTAAAGAACCATATAAAAATACTTTCAAGTAGCTACATGTTTCGAAGCTTCTTTATGAATTTTTAGAAGTGTATTGGCTAATATCCAATCTAGCAGTCATCCAATTATAGGTAGATAAATTAATATCTAGATTTTTTTTTATATATACAGAAAGAAAAACACTATTTCATCATTTTACATCTTTACCTTACAGCAGGCTTTTACTATCTTTTTTTACTATTACTTTATATATAGATAGCTAATAGTGTTCAAGGCTAGATAACAATATAAATATAAATTCACTTAAAGCAGTCAATCCTTAAATCAGACCAATATCAATAACAATTAACAATCTCAACTTGTTGTCAAGGAGGTTACCTTGACAACAGATTGAGATTGTTGATTGTTATTGATATTGATCTGGTTTAAGTGTTGACTGCTTTCAATTAATTTATATATATATATGATAAATAATTACAATGTCTATTATTTATAACAGATAAAATTGCCCATTGATAATATAAACATAAGCTGTCTTCTAGACATTGTAATTCACTATTTTTTACAGTAAGAAAACAGCTACTTTTTACTATCCATCCAAGATTGTATATAGGCATATTTCTAGAATCACTGCATCTAAAGAAGTTAAAACTAAATCAGCTAAGATATTTAAAGCAAATTGATTTGAATTGACTAATATTTAAATTTACAGAGCAGATCTATTTGCACTCAGTTTAAAACAGTTAATAAATGATCAAATATCAAATATGCAACACTACAATATTACAAAGCCAATTGTATACAACAGATGATGTGACCATTTTTTTACTGTAAAAACATGATTGAATTATGATGGATACAAGTTAGTTCAATTGTTTCTATTGATGTTTATAGAAACAGTTCTTGAGTTGTATCACTTCATCTGTTACATATAATTGCCATTATAATAATTTATTGTTACATATTTTCATATTTATTTGAAAAGTTTTAAAATGAGAAGCACTGAAAATATTGAAATTACAAAGATGAAAGTCGAATTCCAATAATGTGCTATTACTTTCAATATGACATAAGTGCACAAAATTTATTATTTAAAGTAATAGTGCATTATCAGAGTTCGACTTCTGAGGAAACATGAATCGTGTAACTTCAAAATCACGTTAAATAAATCCGTGTAAAACGAGACCCAGGTGTATATATATATTGTAACTGTCAAGTTTTGTACATTCACATAACAGAATCTAGAATCCAGACAAAGTGACCAAAGCCGACCAGACCAGGATTGTGATGTCCCAAATCTGACTAAACCTCAACTCGTTTTCCAGTACTCTACAACTCAAGACCCTACAAATGACCACACTTGAAGTTACATGTAGTATACCATCTTTCATGGCCAGTATAGGGCAGGGAGAAGCATGAGACTCAGGACTTAAAATTATATTAACTAATTTAACTGCTACCAGCATGAAATTAAAGATAACTTTCATAAATGGTAATTAATGCATATATAGTTATATCACACATATATATTTAACTAAGACTGAATTGGATTGGAATAGGAATGAGAAATAATGTGAAACCAGAATAAATTTAACACAATTTATTAAACGAATAAAACATAACTTAATGTGAGAAAAGCATGCAGGATTTATAAGGTGAAAATTGGCATATCTCCTCATTAAAACTTTAATTATTAATATTGACATATTTAAAGAAATCACTCAGCAGTGCCTAATTAAGTTATGCCAATTCCTATCGAAAGTGGTAGATACTATTATAACATGATGTACCAGTCTTAGGCAAAACATTTACTATCTTTTCTTTTAAATATTCCATTTAAGCATTTAAAGAAATATTTTAGACAAAATATTTATTACGACATTATTAATTTAATAAAGTATGAGCATATAGCTCAGCTCAGGGTAGAGATTAAACCCAGAAACCAAAGATATAAATTTCAGTTTAATACTGAATAATTAATTAAATTATGAAACTTGCTATAACAAGATTACCGAAATGCTACAGCACTGTAAAATTACAATAACAGAGCACCCTGCAGATAGATTAGAGTCAAGGGTTTCATGACAAACACCGGTACCCTGGAACTGAGCATCCTTGCTGCTAAAAGGTCAGGGTGGCTAACATAACTGCCTGGAATTATACATCAGGTCTTCTTAGTGTGTGCCCTGAAAGAAGATAAGATGGGATGGCCTTTCCCCAAGGTCTCATCTTAAGGAGAAGATGTAGCAGAATGTTAAACATTGAATGCGAATTTAATGTATCTAATCCGCCAAGCGAAAGTATGACATTTAATTATTACAAAATATGGGGCAGTAGCCCAGTCAGCATTACTATCATGAGCCAATTCTAACAACACTATATAAAATCAAGTGACATTAGAAGGATAAAGAAAATATAATAAAACTCTGGTTTATAGGTTTCAATCTATATAATTTATTACAAGGGAGGGGAAAGTATATTGATCAAATGGCCAAATAATTGCTGAATATACTTTCATATTACTAAGACCAGTACATTGTGCTATTTAATAATATCAATAAGATGAAAATTTAATAGCAGGCCACAATACATTTAAAATTAAATAAAAATTATAGGAATTTGAATCAACGAGCATCGATAATGTTATTAAGAAAATAGTTATGGGGAAGATATTTGCAATAATGTCTTTGAATATTTATTTTATTTAAATGTTCACTGCTTCAAATCATTATATAAGGTGAATCATATATCCACATATGAATTTATATTTATTAAATTTAATAAATTGACATTTCTAAGATATAAAATTATAACATTAATTATTTCTTTATAAAATATAAAATTTAAAATATTTGCTGTAACATTTATTAATCTATGTATGTACAGTGATTATTCATATGTGTATATATAGTATTGTGCACCCAGCCACAATAGTATGGTCTAGATGTTTATTTTAATAAAATAAATATTTTAATAGGGTTTGAACCCAGCACAGATAGGTTTGGTAGTTAAACTGAAAGGTGCAACAAGAAGGGCTTGAATCTGACCTTTGCAATATATATATATATGTGTGTGTGTGTACATTATATGAGTAAATTGATTTTAAATTTTAACTCATCAATATTAATATTAAAATGCTAGATGATATTTCATATTAAAAATTTCTTTTGTTCTTTAATTCATATGCCTTATATACGTACATTACATAAGTAAATTTATTTTAAATTTCAATTCAGCAACATAAATAGTAATATACTAGATATCATTTATCACTAAAACACTCTGTTGTTGTTTTAAGTTATATGTGTTATGCATGTATGTTATACCTGTAGTATACAATGAATGCTGAAAATTAAATTTATTATTTTTTCTCTTAAAAATCATTTATAAATATACACCTAATGTCTTATATTAGTGTTTAATATTTAATATAATTATTTAATATTATTCTTCCAGAATTAATACATAACTTCATCATAAGATACATTTAAAAGGTAGATCAGGCTGTAAATATTTTATATTTGTTGTTATATGTGCATATTTTTTCATAGGTGAGGTTAGGAGTTGTTCTTATATTTTCTATTCATAAAAATTTTGTATACTAACGGTTACATAATCTATTGATAAATGTTTATTGAATTATCAGAATTAATCATGATATAAAAGAAGATATTAAGTTTTGAGACCATAATAGAAACCCTATTATAGATAATAAATCTAAGGAGTTCATATTTGCTGTTTAAAATTGGAGTATAGTTTTAATTTAAAAAATGAGGTATGTTGATATCCAACACAGTATAAAGAGAATACTGATAATTTTCTATAAAGTTAAGTGATCTAACCTTAAGGAACATATCTATGATTCTGAACTGTTATTTTAAGAAATTATCATGATTTTCATTATTCTCCTAATAATGCATCTTTCTGTATGTTGAACAATAGATGGTTCTTATTTAGATACAAATGTCAATCCATGCCTATTATTAACAAACATTGTGAATTTGAAAAATATTGAATTAAAATGAAAACTTAGATAATAAACAAATATTGTATGTATTTGACTATAATAACTATTGCCATTTGAAAACAAAATTAAACCACAATTTAAATAAAGGATATACCATTTGTTTTATATAAAATGACCTGGTGATTTATTTGAAATTTATTTAGTTATTTATTTTTCACTTTTCAGTACAAAGGTCATCAGGCAATGCTTGAGACTGTGAATTACTTATATGATAATTTTTGCATTTTGCCAATATTCACTTTTATAATTAATTGCATAAGCCATAACTCATTAGTATATTGTTTTGCATATAATCCTCCATCTGCAAATATAGATTGGAATCAATAAAATTTTTCTTTGCTTCCAACTTATACTTTGGTGAGTTATCAAATCTCATTGGTTATGTTAAACCCTGAGAATAAGTCAATTAAGTCTCTTATCATCACTCTTTGGTATCTATGCATATTTTATATACAGCTAGTCAGATATTTAATATCACAATTGTCAATCAATGATTGAACCATATTTTACTCATGTTTAAATTTATCTTTTTATGCATAGATGCAGTTCATCACAATTGCTGCCCAAATCTACATGATCATTAATAAGAATATAGCATTATAATCCAATCCATTAACATCCAACAATTGACTAGTTTATTTTTCCTTGAAAAAGTGCAGTCCATTACAATTGGTTCCAACAACTAAGGGCCCAAAAAGTGAACAATTAATAGAGACTGAAATCATCTATCGGAAGATGGTGTAGGATTTTAATTTCAAAGATTTTTTTTGTATTAGGATTCACTAGTATAATGGTGGGTTAGTTTAACATTAAGTGTTGGAATCTCTACATTTCAGTATTATGTGGATGTAGTCATATTACTATTATACATAGGTATATATATTTGGGCAAAGTGATTCACATGTTCTAATAAAAATATTTTGATGCATAAAAGTTCTGTAGTGTTGGATGGAATTTTCCATTAACCAAGGAGGCTATGACATCATTGAAATTGAAATTTTGATCTTTGAGTCAAATATAATTCAAAGTTAGGATCAGGTTGTTTATATTTTGCTGGGATGAAAATTTGCGTTTTAGGATAATGGCAAGGGAATAACTAGCTTTAAATCATAAATAATTATTACCTAAAATATATATTAATTTTTTGCAGGTATACTATTACTGTTGTTTTAAAGCTAACTATGAATAATGCTAATGAAGTGTTGGATGGTGCCAGAATTAAAATGGATAAATGGAATGCTAAAATGGAGGCTGATTCTGATAATGTGGATAAAATGATTGCTGAATTGAAGAATAACACTGATAAAATAAATAAACAGATAGCTGAGTTGAATGTTAACTCTGCTGAATTGCAGGCTAACTTTGATAAAATGAATGTTGAAGTGAAGGCTAACTCTATTGAAATCAGTGAATTAGAGGCTAAATCAGATAAAATGGATAATGAATTGAAGGCTGGGTTGAAAGCTTTAGATGATAATTTCAAGTTGGAAGAGACTCAGGATAAAAAGAATAATGTTGGGCTTTCTTTGGGTAAAGATCAACCAATTTGATTAATATTTGCAAAACTAATGGCTCTTATGTAGAGATAATAAATTTACAAGTTCAGTGGTATTATTGTCATGAAATGCATGGCTATAAATGTATGACTCTAATAACATAAAGAGGTTTAAAGTAAATGAAAACACAAGATTACTGCCTAAAATTAAGTTCTATGAGAGAAATATGGACAGATAGTTGTTTAAAAAGAGTGCCATGCTAAATCAAAAATATTTTGACAAGTTACATTTATACAATGGTCATAAAAGTAATAATCTTGACTTTGGTAGGATGAATTGTAACACTAAAGAGAATACTTGACTGTTATTTGAAGTAAATCTTAATAAGAGATTTATGGATAACATATATGTATGTTATTCGGATACAAAAGATTTTTGCACAAGTATACATCATTGTAACAAACTATTTAAAAGGCACAATTCTATAGCCAGCCAATGATGGCAGAGCCAATACAATGTGTTTGATATATGACAATATGGATAGTAAAGTAAGGAGTTTTATCTGGATGTGATGAATTATTCTGGCTATGAATCTTTAACTCATAAGGAAGGGTGTTGTCATAGTTTTGTGTGGTATTCAGAAACTATATTCTTAGATAGATTAGAGACTAAATGTTCCAATGGGAATTCATACCATTGTTGCAATGGATCTGACTTGTTTTATAAGTATCCTACCAAGACAAAAATAATAGGAAGTATAATGATGAGATGTAAAAGAAACAGGTTAGAAACAGCTGTTTATAATAACTTTATTTATTATCTAGAGTCTATATTCTTAAATATCTTAACAGTTAACTCTTATATTTATAGCTTATATAGAGAGCATAGTATTTTTGACTCAATTTTCAAATATCCATTTAGGATCAAATTTGGAGTCATATCTCTCACATTAATGTTCTTTGTTCTCTGCCTCGAAACAATTTCTGACCTCAAATTCTGTATTATTGTAAGGTACTGTATTAACATTGTAAACCCTTGTTCTAGTTGAGACAATTTGTTATTGTTATCATTATTTTATACAGGTTAAGACAGTTTTGGCCCGGTAAAATGAATCAATGAGTATAAACCAAGGAGATATTTTATTAAATGATGAGTTATTACTTATATTTGATATCAGTTTGTACCCATATTAGTAACTTTCAAAAGCATCAATTTAAGAAGTTATTCAGGCTTTATGAAGAGCTGTATGGAATTGAAAAAAAGTGGATTAAGTGGTTATATAATAAATACACATGATGGTCTGAAAGAGATGTATAATGCTAGGACCCTTCAACCAGTGTCTTATGAGAAGCCAATGGTGCTTTAGCTCTAAACCTTTCTTTATCTATTTTTATATGTTAGGACATTTCATTCTGGTGCTCATGGGAAAAGTGAAAGATCATGATACAAATAATGATTAAGCATTGTTCTATGGTAATTATGAGAACTATATATATATATATATATATATATATATTGGAAACTACAGGGGCTTAAAATTATATGCTTTTGATCATACTTTATATGTATATATATTTTAGAAATTTTATGTATTTATTACTGTACGTGATTTTTTTGTTGAAATGAGTTCATTTAAATGGGGAAAGCCACCCATGGATAGTTAAAAAGAAGATGTACAATTAATTTTAGGAACTACAGTTACCATTTTCATATATAGTGGCTTATATACATTTTTTTTGTTTTTTGTTAGTGGGAGGATATTGTAAAGGTTGGGAAACACCCTTTCTATCAAAGTGTCATTGTTGTCAAAAAAATAAATCTTTGTTTTGGCTTTGATATGGAATCATATATATATATATATATATGTGTGTGTTCTTGTTGTTTGTTGTCATCATTATTTACTTCTTTCAAAATTTTATTTAGTATATGCATTTATTTATGATTTTGTGATTTGAAAATGACAATGGTGATATAAAATATATGTACATGCATATATAAATTTTACAAAGATATTGGTTTGTATTTAAAGTATGTGCATTTAGCAATATCAGTGATTAAAATATTGGCATATGAAACTATTAAATGTATTTTCATTGTACATTTGTTTTGAAATTGTTTGTGATTATTACTATTGACTATCCCCATTGACAAAAAAAAGCAAAACTTTGCAGCTGTTTAATATATATTTTTTTGGTGTAATCATAATATCCTATTTGAATTTTTATTTAAAAAATGGAAGGGTAAAAAAGGAAGCTGCAATCTTAGGATTTGGTTCCCTTCATCTTATCTTACACAATAATTAACATCCATTGGAAGATAAGAAAATTATTAATAAGCATGCATTCGAGATGAAGTCAATATAAGTATTACCTAAGTATTCAATTTTGGTCTATCACTTCCAATTGATACAGCTACAACCTAATTCAGATACAATACACTTTGAGAAATCATCTACAAATGGCTTATGAATTCACATATTTATCGTTTAAAATGATCCTACATATTAATTCAATCTCTGTCAGGATGGATAAAGATGCATCAAATAGTTGTCCAATTTTAAAACATAAAAAAAATAAAGAAGATTAAATGGTAATTAATTTAATCTTTTTTTCATATGATGGATTTTAAATTTTAACCATTTATATATGTAAATTAGCTTTAAATTTTGATCAATCAATATAAATAACAAAATGCTAGATATCACTTAGTATTAATTTTTTCTGTTTTATTTTGATTCATATAATATATATATATATACGGGGGAGTAAGGTTATATAAAAATGGTAAATTTGTAATTATAAAGTAAATAAATTGAAATAAGATAAATTTATAAATATTAAAGTAGTAAAAGAATAAAAAATATTGAGGGTGAAAAATTTGTAATTTTGATTAGTATTGAAAAATTATTAAATATAAAAAAAAATTATTAGTTGTTTATTTATTTATTATTATTATATGTGAATAGGTAATCTTCTATTTGAAAATATATTTTTATTAGTTCAATTTTAATTTATTAAAGTAATTATATGTGGGAAATTAAGATTTGTTGTGAATTTATGTTGGTAATAGAGTTTAGATTATAAATTGAGTGGTAATAATATAAAAATATTTACCTAGGATTTGTCTTGGTTAAAATAAATGTTGTTTGTATTTTTATTATTAGATTATTTCTTTATTAATTTCTAGTATTTATAGGTTTGAAGGTTTATTCTATGAAATATTTTATTAATTCTGTGTTTAAATATGAGAATAAATATAATTCAAAATTATTTTAAATAAATGATAAATGGTGTATATAGGTCGGAAATAAAAATAAAATGTATATATGAAATATGATAATTGAATAGTTTTGTGGTTTTATAAGGGTTGGATATCTGTCATCTACAGTTCTATTGGGTTGTCGTCAGGTGGTTGTATTTTTCTTTGTTAAAATATTTATTTTGATTCATTTATTATTTTTTTCAATATGGGGTTTTAATATTTTAAATTTAGAGTGATTATTTTTCAAATTTTTCTATAAGTTTATTTATTAAAATATATTTTAAAATAAAATAAATATCGTGGTGTTTGATTGATTTTTACTATTTAGGAGGGTATTATATTTATTATTTAGGAGGAAATTATATATATTATATATATATATATTATATAAAAATATTTTTAATTTATTTTATAATTTTTATAAATTATTTATGGGAAAAAATATTATAAAATAAAATTAAGTGTTAGGTTTTGTGTGTGTGTGTGTATATTTGTTGTTATGTAGTTTATATGTATCTACATATATATATATATATATATATATTAAAACAACCTCCTCCGAAAACAATCAAACGAGAACACAACTACTTATATTATTTAACACTGGTTTACTATTTAGTACCTTCACAACTCTTAATGCTATAAAAACTTACACTTTAAAAACTACTACTTAAACTTATGGGAAATAACAAACATTAAGCATCGACAAATAAAATATTAACTAATATTTTGATATTTTGTCCTCCTAAATTTTCCTTTCAGAAAATGATTGGTTTTCAGGCAGAGTGTCAACTATTATCAATAGCAAACTATTAATAACATTCAACACTCGACTACCAAATATGTATCAATCAAACAAACACTTTATTATTATTTTTTTAAAGAAGAAAGAAAATCTCTTAGGCACCAGCTAATTACATTAAATTAGCATGTCCATCTGACCAGTACAATTCGGTGCCTGAACGTCTGCTAGCTCAGTCTGTTCCAAAAACAAAACAAAGGTATATCTTAAATGCCCACCTGTTCTAAACTGCTACTATTTTCTAAAACTAAAATAATTCTCCCCCTAACCATTCAAATAATACTTCACTCCTTTAAAACTGATAATAACAACATTATACTGAATATCAAACATTTATAGATTTAACTTGGTGAATCTTTCTAAAATACTATTATTAATGATTGGATTTTTTCCCTCCTATGCTTATTAAGAAAATAAACATTTATTCTTACCCACACATATTAGAATAAACATAAATATTTTAATTTACATTCAAATATCAGCCTTTCAAGCTAATTGTGCAAACACTTTGCGAGTGTTAATAATAAATGAATATTTTCTCACCAATATAAGATATAGTATTTATGGAGGCATATATCTTGTATTGGTGAGAAAGTATTCATTTATTATTAACACTGGCAAAGGCTGATATTCGAATGTAAATACAATTGTATACAGATGCTATATAAAATAAATGCTTATTTATCAATATTTTAAGAAAAATAATTTAAATGTTTTACTTTATTTTAAAATAAATGAATTGTTTTATCTTATAATGAAACACACACACTTCTTTTTTTAAAGATTAAAATAAGCATTTTAATATATTACTTAAACAAATAAATTATCCACGATACATCATATTTTATTTTATTTTATTTTTTTAAGTTTAAGTTTTAAAATCAAATCACACATATGTGCATACCAAAAATATTATTTCATAGAAGCTGCTTTTACTTATTTTATCATTGCAAATATTAATTTTCTGAAGTTTAAAGTTTATTCTTTTTTTTTAAATTTAATTCAAAAAGCTCAGTGTTTTTTACATAAAGTCTATTTTTATTTTTAAAGGAAATAGGAATGTTTATATATCAAAGTCAAATAATTAGTTAGGTTTTTAAATATGACAGAAACAGTATAATGGAATTATTCCTTAATTCATCAATGGCTGGTAATTGATTTCTTCAGGGATCCTGTGACTTGTTATGATTTTTGTGGCTGGTATGGCATTCCCTGCACTCCGATGTCTGTGTAGTCTATTTCAATATGATTATTTTCCGAACTAATCTCAGATCTTAAATGCGTAGAGAGCGGCTATCGGTCAACTCAAATATGTTAGTTTTTTAACAATGCATCATTTGTGAAATATTACTTCAAAAATATTTTATTAAAATAAGAAAGTCAGAACCTAGAATGAACAAAAATTGAGCTATTTATAGTTTTTAAACAATGGAAAATTTTATTTTTAGCAACAGCGTTCATTTTTGTGAAAATAAAATCAGCTTCTACTGTCTACTTTTTATTAAAAATTGCATACACACATGCACATATATTTATTTATTTATTATAAGATAAAATGAAATCTCTTTATTATTTTATTAAAAATTCATTTAAAAATATTTAAATCATTTATTTATTACAAGATTTTTTTCCTTTATTAAACACAAAAAAAATCTTTTATTTTAAACAGCTTATTTTAAACAACTTAATATTTTAAACAGCATTTACAGTTTATTTTATTCAATACAAAATCCTCTCCCCCCTACTCTTTAGTTTTTACATTTTGTTCTTTTAATTTTAAACTTTTATATTTTTAAACATGGAATTCATAATAAATTAATTACATATCAATGTACTTTGGTACATTATCTCTGTCCCTCCTCTGAAACTAAAATATCATTCTGAGCATTTTAGTTTTCTCAGAATTTAAACTTATAATAATCTAATTTTATTTACTTCACATTTGTTTAACTGTATGCGTGTATTCTTATTAATTTACTATAACCCCCATCCCATTATAAATTTATTTATTTATTCATTTTTTTTTAGTAATTGTAAAGATAGAGCATTGAACGTTCCTTTTTTCTCCGACCCTTGAGCAATTTCAAATGCATTATTTCCATATACTTTTATGATCTTATAAGACCCATCATATATTGGCTGAAATTTTTTATATATTCCTTTCTCTGGATGACTTACTAGATTCACCCTTACCATAACATCATCTCCCAACCTAAACACATATTTAACCTTCCCTTGTCTCTTTTGCCTTATACTACCCATCTTTCTAAGCCTATAGCATGCCTTAACAACATCTTTTTTCCTGTCAATATACTGCATTTTAACCAATAAAATAGTTTTGAACAGATATGGAATATTCTTTTCTTGATGAAGTCTAATGGGCTCGAATCCTGTCGATTCGTTTTTTGACTAATTTATCATGTCATCTGTTCTCGTTGCCTCCTTCACCCATCCACGATGATTATTCTGTAAATACACATGAAATAAACATCCCAGTTCCCTCATTACTCGTTCACATGGGTTGGACTGTGGATTATGAATTGAAGTGAGTATATGTCTTATCTTATGATGCTCTGTCTATCTTTTCCATTCACCAGACATAAAAGGCGTTCCGTGATCCAACATTATTTGTCTTGGGATTTCCATATCTCAAAAATGTTGATATTCAAGAACCCTTATAGTCTGTTTAGAATCAGCCTGTGCCACCGGATAAATAGCCACAAACTTAGAAAAAACATCATAAGTCACAACCAGATATTTCTTTTGATTAAATTGAGGTAATGGTCCATAAAAATCTATTGCTCATAAACTATTCAGCTGATAGGTGTATATCGGTCTCAAAGGTCCTGTATTTGACATATTAGGAGGTTTGGTTTTTGCACACACTATACACCCCTCAATGACATTTAAGACACTCCTATACATACTTGGCCAATAAAACCAATTATTTATCTATCCTTCAATTTTACTTGCCCCATAATGTCCATACTTTTCATGTATGTACTTAATCATCTGTTTCCGCATAACTATTGGCAAAACAATTCGTGTATCTTTACTATCTTTTACTTTATGCTGCAAAAGCCCATCTTTTAAACAATATTGTTTCCTATCTTTCCATAGAGTATTGTTTATAGGTCTACTCACAGATTGATGATGCAAATAGTATATTACTTGTTTACATTATGCATCTTTTTCTTGTAACTCTCTTAACCTTTTCAAACCACATTCCATCTCTTCACCTTGACGTATTTCTGCTGTTGCTATATACACATTATTACAATTTAAATGTCATGTCTGGTGTTCTATCAGGTATCGACTTAAAGCATCTTCTTCCATATTGTCTTTGCCTGGACAATACTGTATCCTATAATCGAACTCTTGCAAAAACAGACTCCATCGAATCAATCTACTATTTGTAAGAAAACTATGATTGAAAAACTCAAGGCTCCTGTGATCAGTGATCACTACCACCTGCAATCCTATCAAATATTGCCTAAATTTTTTAAAAGCCCACACAATCGCTAAAGCCTCTCTCTCAGTTACAGTATAATTTTTCTCTGGCCCATTTAATAAATGACTTACAAAGAAAAGCACTCTATACTTCCCATCATCTTGCATCTGAGATAACGTAGCCCCCAATCCGATTCCACTACTATCTGTTTGTACTACAAATAATTTATCAAAGTCTGGATATGTCAACATAACTTCTCTTAAAAAACCTTTATTTACATTTTCAAAACTGCACTCTTGTTGCTCTTCCCACACCCATTTTTTATCTTTCCTTAATAACTGCAACAAAGGTTCCATCTCTAAGGAAAATTTTTTATAAAACCGATTGAAAAAATTACACAACCCAAGAAAATACTTGATGTCTTTCTTCTTCATTGGCCTGGGAAAGTTTTGGATAGCTTGAATTTTTTCTGAATTTGGAGATATTCCTTGTTCACTAATTATGTGTCCCAAGAATTTAACTTCTGTAGTCATTAAATGGCTTTTACCTAAATTTAACTTAATTCCTTTATTTTTACATTCATCATATAACAATTCCAAATGTTCGAAATGTTCTTCCACACTTTCTGATGCTAAAATAATATCATCTATGTATATCGTAACCAAGCTTTTAATTTTATCAGATAATATTTGATCAAGGCATTGCATCAATCCTGCTCCACCATTTTTCAAACTGAAAGGAATTCAATTAAAATTATATGCTTGTCCATTATACCAGAAGGCAGTGTATTTCTGGTCCTCAGGATACAGCTTGACCTGCCAATAACTGGCTGTTAAATCAAAAGTTGAAAATATTTTTTTTTATGAAACTTCATTAATAATTCACTTATAGGTGGTGGTGCATTAGTATCTAACACTGTGATTTTATTTAATTGCCTTGCATCTAAACACAAATGAATAGACCCATTTTTTTACTGTCACTAGCAGGTTATTATACAGAGACGAGCATTTAGAAATAATTCCCCATGTAAACATATTCTCTAGTTGTTCCTCCACTGCACTTCTATATTGATATGGTATAGGATATGTTCGGGCTTGATATGGTTGATTCTCCATAAGTTTTATTCGATACTCATATCCCTCTATTACTCCAGGTACTTCTGAAAATACACTTCCATACATAACCAACAATTCTTTCAACTGTTTTCCATCCTCATTTCCTAGTTCATCTTCCAACACCTTTTCCTCTATTTCTATTCCTGCACTTTCTACATCATACTCTGCCTTAACATTTTCTATCTCACACACATTAAATGGAATTTTCATCTTATTAATTTTTACCTGTTGTTTTTCATAATCTAACATGCACCCAACTTCACACATAAAATCCGACCCCAAAATAGCATCTTGTATCAATCTCTCTAAAACCAACATAACGTGATTATATATCTTCCCAACTATACTCATACTTATCCAAGCTTGTTCCAATGCTAGTTTAGCTCTTTTCCCATTTGCCAACATTACGTATACATTCTTTAATGGCAAGGTTTTTAAAATTACTCCGACTTATTTCATTGAAAATTTTTTGTGAAATCACTGATACCTGACTCCCAGAATCAAACAACAAGTCTACAATTTTTTCTTTTATTTTTACTTTAATTTTTGGGCACCAATAAGATGCCACCCTCAACTCTTTTTTCTTTTTATTCTGTGTCAAGTTTGCTACTTGTCCATACATATTCTCAGCCTTCCTTTTTTTATTCTGATTTTCTACACATGTCCTAATATTATCCATTGTCATAAGTATCTCTGCAGTCTGTTCTGTAGTGTCCTTTACCATTATTATTTGTTGAATATTCTCTGGAAAACCTCGCCTCACTATTCTTAAAATTTGCTGCTCAGACAAATTATATGCTGTAACTATTCTCAGTTTCACTACTTGTCTGCATAAAAATTGCACAAAGTCTCCCCTAATCACCATTTATTTTGTTCTACCTGTCATTTAACCACCTCCTGACACTCCTCCTCCCAATAACTGGACAGCAATGCTCTTTTGTACTCCCAAAACTCATTGCTTTTACTCCCATTGACTCCCACCAAACTTCAGCCTCATCCTTATATAACTATATTGGCTATATTAACCTTAACTGTTTCATTAAATTCACTACAGGAAAAAAACTGCTCCAAACTCTCTAAATGTCTATTCAGTGTTTCCCCTCTTTTCCTTGAAAAAGTTCTTATCTTTATAACCCGGCTTACTGTTCCATTTCACCAACAGTTTATTTAACTTCATCCAATGTAACATATTTTTTTCCTCTATTTCAAAACATAGGTGCTATCAACCCGCACCCTCTAGGTTCTAATTTTATGCCTCATGTCCATCTATCTTCCTCATTCGGAGTGTTTTTTTTTTATATTAAGGATTACGCTTCCACATTTTATCATCCACGAAAATCACCTTTAATCATACACCAAAATTACAACTTCATCAGTTCTTCCACTTGAAACATCTAGTTTCGTGCCACATTGATGCGCCAAATAAACCAACCTCCTCCGAAAACAATCAAACGAGAACATGATTACTTATATTATTTAACACTGGTTTACTATTTACTACCTTCACAACTCTTAATGCTATAAAAACTTACACTTTAAAAACTACTACTTAAACTTATGGGAAATAACAAACACTAAGCATTGACAAATAAAATATTAACTAATATTTTATGATATTTTGTCCTCCTAAATTTCCCTTTTCAGAAAATGGTTGGTTTTCAGGTGGAGAGTCAACTATTATCAATAGCAAACTATTAATAACATTCAACACTCAACTACCAAATATGTACCAATCAAACAAACACTTTATTATTATTTTTTAAAGAAAAAAGAAAATCTCTTAGGTGCCAGCTAATTACATTAATTTAGCATGTCCATCTGACCAGTACAATTCGGTGTCTGAATGTCCGCTAGCTCAGTCTGTTACAAAAACAAAACAGAGATATATCTTAAATGTCCGCCTCTTCTAAACTGCTATTATTTTCTAAAACTAAAATAATTCCCCCCCTAACCATTCAAATAATACTTCACTCCTTTAAAACTGATAATAACAACATTATACAGAATACCAAACATTTATAGATTTAACTTGGTGAATCTTTCTAAAATACTATTATTAATGATTGGATTTTTTTTCCTCCTACTCTTATTAAGAAAATAAACATTTATACTTACCCACATGTATCAGAATAAACATAAATATTTTAAGAAAAATAATTTAAATGTTTTACTTTATTTTAAAATAAATGAATCGTTTTATCTTATAATGAAACACACACAGTTTTTTTTAAAGATTAAAATAATCATTTTAATATTTTACTTAAACAAATAAATTATCCACGTTACATCATATTTTATTATTATTATTATTATTTTAAGTTTAATTTTAAAATCAAATCACACATACGTGCATGCCAAAAATATTATTTCATAGAAGCTGCTTTTACTTATTTTATCATTGCAAATATTAATTTTCTGAAGTTTAAAGTTTATATTTTTTTAAAGTTTAATTCAAAAAGCTCAATGTTTTTTATATAAAGTCTATCTTTATTTTTAAAGGAAATAGGAATGTTTATATATCAAAGTCAAATAATTACCTAGATTTTTAAATACGACAGAAATAGTATAATGGAATTATTCCTTAATTCATCGACATCTGGTAATTGATTCCTTTGGGGATTCTGTGACTTGTTATGATTTTTGTGGCTGGATTGGCATTCCCCACACTCTGCTGTCCATGTAGTCTATTTCAACATGATTACTTTCTGAACTAATTGCAGATCTTAAATGCGTAGAGGGCGGCTATCGATCAACTGCAAATAGTTAGTTTTTTAACAATGCATCATTTGTGAAATATTACTTCAAAAATATTTTATTAAAATAAGAAAGTCCAAACCAAGAATGAACAAAAATTGAGCTATTTATACAGTTTTTAAACAATGGAAAATTTTATTTTTAGCAGCAGCATTCGTTTTTGTGAAAATAAAATCAGCTTCTAGCGTCTACTTTTTATTAAAAATTGCATACACACATGCACATATATTTTTTTATTTATTATAAGATAAAACAAAATCTCTTTATTTTATTAAAAATTCATTTAAAAATATTTAAATCATTTATTTATTACAAGATTTTTTTCTTCTTTTAAACACGAAAAATTTTTTTTATTTTAAACAGCTTGTTATTTTAAACAACTTATTATTTTAAATGGCATTTACAGTTTATTTTATTCAATACAAAATCCTCCCCCCCTACTCTTTAGTTTCTACATTTTATTCTCTTAATTTTAAATTTTTATATTTTTAAATATGGAATTCATAATAAATTAATTACATAGCAATGTACTTTGGTACAATATATATATATATATATATATATATGTGTGTGTGTGTGTGTATTATGTAAGTAAATTGATTTTAAATTTTAACTCATCAATATTAATATTAAAATATTAGATGTTATTTCTTATTAAAAAATTTATTTTGTTGTTTAATTTAATGTTTTAACAGCTAATTATTTTATTGGCCAAGTGAGGCAAAAGTCTAAACTTTTAATTGGTCAATTCACAAAGTCAAATGTGAATTCACAAACTCAAGCATCAAAATATATTCATCTTTTAATATTATATTCACTTTAGTTTTGTTTGTAAAAAGTATATTAATAATTTGTCAGGTTATGAAAATAAATGAAAGTTTTTTTAAAAATAATTTTTTATTTATAATTATAAAAATATTCACTAGTGGAAAATATAAAATGAAATCTTACTCACCAATCAAAACATTTTGGTGACGTGATCTTTTTGCCAATTTTAGTTGCAGAAAAAGTAAATAATTTATGTTAAAGTCTTAACTATTTTTCTAAAATAATTTTATTTTTAGCATATTTTATCAAAATAATTTATAATTTGTCAAAAAATATTTTTAAAATGGTCTAAAACATTCATTTATTATTTTCGAAATGAAAGAAAAGAAGTCGTAACTCTTTAGTTTTTGACAGCCATTTTCTTTGTTGTCGAAATTTAACAGCTAATCAGATTCAAGAAAGGGTGGTATTTTTCCTTTTTTAAACCATTACATCAGTTTTATTGATTTTTTACTTGTAAAATAATTCAAGAGAGGGCAGCATCTTACGGAACTTTTTTTAACCTTTAAAAAGAGTGCAAAATTTTAACTGTAGTATTAAAAATGACCAAATTAGAGTGACTTCAAGCCGCTTTAGTTTTAAATGAATTGATCCATCAAAAGGTTTGTTTAATTTATATGCCTTATATACATACATTATATAAGTAAATTTGTTTTAAATTTCAATTCATCAACATAAATACTAATATGCTAAATACAATTTGTCATTAAAACACTCTGTTGTTGTTTTAAGTTACATGCACTATACATGTATGTTATACATGTAGTATATAATGAATGCTGAAAATTAAATTTATTGTTA
>JAQFVV010006429.1:1400293-1460293 GCA_028023455.1 Epiperipatus broadwayi
GCTGAAAATTGATCAGTGACCATTTGTTCTCATAAAAATCATTTATAAATATACACATAATACCTTATATTAGTGTTTAATATTTAATATAATTTTTTAATATCTTTCTTCAGAAGTTAATTTATAACTTCATCATAAGATATATTTTATATGTGCATATTTCTTCATACGTGAGATTAGGAGTTGTTCTGATATTTTTATTCATTGAAGTTTTATATACTAAGAGTTATATAATCTAGTGATAAATTTTTATTGAATTCTCAGAATTAATAATGATACAAAGAAGTTATTGTAAAAAAAGATATTCCATAATACAAGCCTTATTTTAGATAATAAATCTAAGGAGTTTGTATTTGAAGTTTAAAAGAAGGGTATAGTTTTAATTTAAAAAATGAGAAATGTCAATATCCAACACAGTATGAAGAGAATACTGATAATTTTGTGTAAAAGTTAAGTGACCTAACCTTAAGGAATGTATCTATGATTCTGAACTGTTATTTTAAAAAACATATAATTTACATTATTCTTTTATTATTGCATCTTTCTGTATGTTAAACAGTAGATGGTTCTTATGTAGATATCAATGTCAATCCATGCCTATTGTTAGAAACATTGTAAATTTGAATAATATTGAATTAAAATTAAAATGTAGAAAACTAACAAATATTGTATGTGTTTGAATAAACTATTGCCATTTGAAAAGAAAATTAAACCACAATTTAAAAAAAGGATATGCCATTTGTTTTATATAAAATGACTTTGTTATTTATTTGAAATTTATTTAGTTATTTCTTTCTTACTTTTCAGTACAAAGGACAATAGACAATTCTTAAGACTGAGAATTATTTTTATGATAATTTTTGTGTTTTGCCAATATTCAGTTTTATAATTACTTGCATAAGCCATCACTAATTAAATATTGTTTTGCATATAATCTTCCATCTGCAAATATAGGTTGGATTCAATAAAATTCCTTTTGCTTCCAACTTATATTTTGGTGAGTAATCAAATAACACTAGTCATGTTAAACCCTGAAATTAAGTCAATTAAGTCTCTTATCATTGCTCTTTGGTATCTATGCATATTTTAAATACATCTAGTTGGATAGGTACAATTACAATTGTCAATCAATGATTGGACCATATTTTACTTATACTTAAAATATATTTTTTATGCATAGATGCAGTTCATCACAATTGCTGCCCAAATCTATGGGATCATTAAATAAGAGTATAGCATCACAATTCAATCCATTACAATTAACATCCAGTGAATGGGCTAGTTTATTTTTCATTGCACAAGTGCAGTTTGTTACTTTATATATATATATATATATATATATATATAAAGTATATATATATATATATATATATATATATATATATATATATATATATATATATATATATATATATAATTCAAACAAATATATTTAACACAGTATTCAAAATTAAATAATATATTCTTTACCAGAAGTACTTTCAATTGTTTCACTGACAATCTTTATCAACTGTTAATACAAATGTACAAAAAATAAAAACTTGCATTACCCATCATTCAATCTATTCAAATTTCCCACAATTCTGTTGTCTTTGTATTAACAGTTGATAAAGATTGTCAGTGAAACAATTGAAAGTACTTCTGGTAAAGAATATATTATTTAATTTTGAATACTGTGTTAAATATATTTGTTTGAATTATTATTATATAATTTAAAAATACAGACATTTAATGGTTGTAGTTATATATATATATATATATATATATATATATATATATGTACCATATAAATACATTTTGTTATATATATATATATATATATATATATATATATAACAAAATGTATTTCTCTCAAGTTGATGGAATACCAAGATCATAAAATTAAACAGTATGTTCATCAACTTGCAAAATGTGATATTATAAACTCTACAATTATAAAAACACATTCAATTGGAATAAATATGAATGAACAACATAAGACATCCTAAAATGGTATTATAGTAGATCCAATCTGCATTGTAAGAATTAGCTCAAAGGCATTTTAAAGAAATGTTATATTGATTTTTTTATTATAGCAGAGAATAAAATATGTTGAAGAGCTGAATTAGAGATGATGTTAAAGTATTTTAGAAAAAAAGAATTTTTGCTCAAAAAATTAAAATACAGCACCATGAAATATCAAATAGAAAATTGAACCAACATATTTTATATGCACATGTATTTCTGTTTCACAGATTGCTTTTTATAGTTATTTAAAAACCTATTTCTAGAGCAGTTGTTGTCTGACTTCTTTTGTTTACTTTTCTTGGAATTGAAATAACCATATTCATTTATGGGCTTCAATATGTGTGGTATGAAAATAAATTTGAAATATATTTGTGTTTAACCTTTACATACATTAGTTATATTTTTTCCTCTAATAAAAATAAAATATAACTAATGTATGTAAGGATTAAACACAATTACATTTCAAATTTATTTTCATACCAATATTTTATACATATACATTTGCAATACATAAATGAGTATGGCTATTCCAATTCCAAGGAAAGTAAAGAATATAAGGACAGAAAACAACTGATCTAGAAATAAGCTTTTAAATAACTATACAAAGCATTCTGTGAAACACAAATACATGCTCATATAATGTTGGTTCAATTTTTATTTGATATTTCATGGTGCTGTATTTTAATTTTTTCAGCAAAAAAATCTTTCTTTCTGAAGTGCTTTAACATCATATCTAATTACAGTTCTTCAACATATTTTATTTTCTGCTTTAATAAAAAGTCAATATAACATTTCTTTAAAATGTCTATGAGATAATTCTTACAATGTAGATTGGATCTACTATAATATCATTTTAGGAAGTCTGGTATTGTTAATTCATGTTTATTCCAATTGAATGTGTTTTTTATAATGGTGTATTCTATATTATTACAGCTTGCAAGTTGATGAATATACTGTTTGATTTATGATCTTGGCACTGTAATTTTAAAATTTTATCAAACATCTTTAAGTGAATTTTTTTTAATGCTTTTATATTCTGATGATAGGATTCCAATTCTCACTTCCACACAATCACTTAGTTAAACTAACTGTTATATATACCATTAACTTAGTTGCAGTAGTTATATCTTAAAAAGTCAAAGACTCTATAATTTAACTTTTTAAAATCAGCAACATCATACTGGAATCAGGTCTGCACATCAACATTAAAATTAATCTTTTTATTTATATATTGATTTATATTATCTAATTAATATTATCCTCTAAGCTAAACATTGCTGAGGGTTTTTTTCATCCCTAGTTGATAAATAATTTGAGTTGTTTGTACATTAATTATGAAACCAAGGATTCTAGATGTTGCATTCAAAATATTAAGCATATGCTGTAAATCATCTTTTGAAATGGCAAAAATAGTACACTCTTCTGTATACAGTAAATCCAGAATTCAAGGGCATATAAATTCTTATTTTTACTTTTAATTTACTTAAATTAAAAATTTGACTATCAACCCTATATCACATCTTGATCACTGTTTAATTAAGTCATTGTAAGCAATTCCAATCACAATGATCATAAAAATTAAAAACAATTTTGAAGCAAATACTTATCCTTGTTAACACCAATTTTCACTTTAAATACCTTACATTTTCTATTTTATAATATGAATAAATTTTGATGAACAAGAAAGTAATTTCAAACAATGCCATAAACTTGTTTATTTAAATGAATCAAATGTCTTGATCAAATCAATAAAAGTGTTCTATAAATTATATATGAATTACCCTTTTATTCTCAATACTTGCTTTTCCTTGTAAGAAAAACTATGTTTATAGATAACTATTCATCTATAACTGGAAATAAGCTATTGTTCTTTATATTACTCAAGTAATAATTAGCTTAACACTAATGATTCAATAATTTCTTAATTTATAGCCCAAACTTCTTAACCTTTAGTTACTTAATAGTATGGATGTTCCTTATGTGTATATATGTGTATAGTATTTGCATTCAAGATATATTTGAGTTATTTTTATAAATCTCTAATTATTTTTTAATACTTCAAGTTGAAATAATATTAATTTTATTTTTTTTAATGAATATATATATATCCCTTATTATAAAAAATTTCTTCTTTTTTTTTTGTCAAGCGTCTCTTTTGCCTTATTAAATAAAACTCTCATAGTTAAAATTATTGTATGTGTTATTAGCAGAAAAATCAAAAAATGTGATTGCTTGATAAATCTGAATTTTTTTAAGGAAAAGAAAACTTATTATGTTCAACTTTTTAAGTAAAAAAAGAGTTGAAAGAATTTTTCTAGTAGGAAAATGATAACAAAAACTGTTTTTTAATCTGCTAAATTATATTCTCCATAACTAAAACAGAGTGATAATTAAAACAAAACCCATAAAAAATTACTGTAATTGAAAAAAGATTATTTATTTTATCTTAAAAAAGAAGAGGGCCTATAAATATGATCATATCTGGAATAAATTACTGTCTCCATTTACTAATACCAAATAAATACACAAGTGAATAACGAATTTTATTATATCATTTTAAAAAAAAATAAAAAAAACCAACAAAATTTGCTAAATTTATTGCTGGATTTATTTAACATAAAAGTATATTGATTTCTCATGCTTGAAATAAAACGTCCAAATTAGATTAAAATAAAAGTTATATAAACCAAAACAGATTATCATTGCAATATATTAGAAAGAAAGAAAAATAGTGAAAACACAACTAAGTTTCCAGTGAAATTTTTCAAATAATATTTTAACCTATAAATATAGGAATAAAGTATGAAAGTAATCTTAACTTTTCGGTTGCTAATTTTTTTTTTTTTTTTCAAATAAAAAATCTAAGATATGCATTTTGAATTTAATTTAAATTTATATTATATATATCAAAGAAAGAAAAAAATGCTTTTTAACAATATTATAAATATATATTCCAAAGAAATGTATTTATAATTGCTTTTTCAAACATGTAAATATTTATTAGAAAGATCATATGTTTTCAACATCTACTATACAAAAGCAGTTATTTACTTTTTTATTATTTATTGAAATATGTTATTGCAAATAGTTATATAAATCAAAAGTTTTGAATCTTATTTATATACATTATAATTTCTAAAATATACTATAAAAATATAAATAAATGTAGGCGCTAAATATTTGAATTTTAACATTTTCCAGTGAGTTAAATATCATGTGTTTTTCAAAATCTATAATAGAAAAAGTCCGGGGGGTTTTCCCAAAATCAATATAAAAAGAAGCTTTTTTCATTGAAGTATTTTTTTTAAAAAAAAGTAAATAATTATTATATATCTTAATTGTTAAGATGAATAAAGAAAATGTCAATAAAAATGGATAGTAATTATATTTACACACGTTTTTTCTCAAAGCGTAAAAGGCATCTCCGACAGCATCCAAGAAAAATTGAATATTTCATTAATTTAAAAGGCTATTTACATAAAATTTCACAGATTACTATACACATGTGCTGAAATCATAAAATGCAAGTTTACACTGCAAAGGCTGAATAATGTCAGTATAAATGTCATAATGTAATAATACATTGCAAACGAAATGAGCTAGGTGGTGCAGTGACACAACCCATGTTGATTACCATGAAAAAGTTAAAAAATGCTTTAATGCTGACTGGTCTACTTTGAAAAGTTTTAGTAATCCAATGTATACTTTTAAGATGTTAATTAATTAACAAAGCATCCCAAACGCTATAGCATTAATTATCAACAAGAAGGAAAGTGTAGTGTGTGTATGTATATATATATATATATAAGAAGGAAAGTGTAGTGTGTGTGTATATATATATATATATATATAATTTCACACAACCCACCACTCTCCACACTATCTCATAATACTGATACACTTGAACACATATATGTTGAAAAGATAAATAATCACTATATATTACATCTGTAGACACAGGTATGTAATAAGCCTGTGCGTTTCAGTTATGTATTATTATTGTAAATTCATCTTGTAATTTAACATATTATTGTATGTTTGCATTGGTACTGAAAAAGCAATAAAATGCATTGAGAAAAGTATTACTTGTGTTATTTTTTTTGGTTTATATAATTTAATAAATTAAATATGATGATGATAATAATAATAATACTGTTTTATATACAGAAAAAACATTATATGCATTAAATATCAGTATTAATCCATTTGAGTGCTAAGCATTCTTGTCAAAAAATAACCATTATATTTAATGCATTCCATCTTTTCTCCATATATGATGCAGTATTATTATTACCTTTAATTTATTACAGTTCAGTAATAGAGATATCATAGTTTATATATATATATATATATATATATAGTATTCCATTTATATATATATATATATATATATAATATATAAATGGAATACTGAGTGCAGTGGTCAATTTAAAGTTGAAATATACTTGTGTATATATGTAACTTTAACATTAACTGAATGTGTTTTAAGATTAATATGTCATATATACGTGCAAGTTATAATGTTTATATTTATTTTATTTATTTATGCCTAGAAAGAATTAAAGAAATTTCTATGGGAATAAAATTATTATTGACACTAGGTTCTGCTATTTAAAGTTTAAAAAATGTTATTATGTAAACTTCATTTCTGGAAATTGCAATTATGGAATTATTTTTGTTACTTATATATTGTTTATTATTAAAAAAAAAAACATGTAAATTAATTGTCTATTAAAAAACTTGTATATGAAAACACATTTATGCTGTGTCTGTTTTTATCATTTGCTTATAGAAATACTTTTGTAAATTTTCATTATCCAAACATTTAGATATTATACCAGACAGCCTGCACCTAATACCCTTCAACAGGGAGCACAATTAGCCCTCTAGCCTAGAATATTTATAATTGGTTGATATGGGTATTTATTATAAGTGGCTACTACAGCTGTCTTATCATATACTGATCAATTATTGCTGCTAGATCAGGGATATTAGAGATTCTTACTAAAATAAACATCTGGCAGGATAGACAAGAGTAAACCAACACCAGACAAATGTAACAATTAATAACAATGTTTATTAATAATAGTAAAACAAGAAAATTAATAGCTTACATTAAGGAATACATTTGGACTATAGTTATCTCAATCATATTGAAACTGAGTATAATCCCTTTTCAGAAGTAGTTAATGTATTTGACCATTGATTGACGATTATTGCTTTATTTTTCTCCTCAAATTAATTTTTAGTTTATTAAAAAAAATAATGGAATGTTACTACAATAGAACTTATGTATATTTAACAATTTCAGATATGTGTACAAATCTTTGCAATAACATTAATTATTAATTAAACTTTTGTACATTTTATTATTAGACAAGCTCACACATGATGATTTTACTAACAAAGCTCATATGTGGCACAAGACCCAGGCCACATAAAGAAACATACAATGAACAATAATAAAGAGGCCCATAAGTAACCTAAGTTAATTAACAAAATTTAATAATGACCTGGGAATGAATACTTGACCCAAGCTATGCATCAAAATGACTACCAATTTTATGTAGTAAATAAACATGGGTTAAAACAAATAAAAATATATAAAAATGAGCATGGGCAGCAACTTTGCTTAACCCTATGTTGAATTAAAATCTGCCTATATCTAGCAGTAAGTATACAAATAAATAACAATGTCAAATATATAAATAAACCTCCATACAATTTATACAAGAGATTATTTTATATGCATGAATACACTCAATCAGAACAATCTATTTCTTTCAGATACATATAAAATTATTATACACATGTGTCAAGTTCTACAACATTCAATATATATCCAAATTATTCTTTACCCATAACATCAACTGGCTTTATTCATCAGTTGAGTGTAGCAAGGTTTGGGAAGGATTAGAATCATTATTATTTATAAAATTTTATTTGCTGTAACCTGAGAAAATATATAATTTGTATTTGTATATTAATATTAAACAGTAAGCAAGTGATATTCAATGGCATGAGACCCTAAGAAATTTATTTAACAAGTTAGTACAATGTTGAGCTGAAACTACTCATTTTTGAATTTATAGTTTTTTGCCTTCATTTTAAAATTTTGGAAAAATTGAATGGAATACACATGTTGCCAATGCCATCATTCTCTGCACTTTTTTTTCTTTTGAATGGCATATACCATGTTTTACTCTGACAAAAATTTGATCATTTTATATATGTTTTTTATTAATAACATTATTAGATTGTTCAAAAAAAACAATGTGAATTTTATGTCCAAAAAATATACTGAAAGACAAATTCAAGCATCAAAGATTTCCCAAGTTCTAACCCTTTGGATTCTGAAGATCATTTATCATCCAGAAATTCAAATGAATTATGTATCTTAATTTGTTCTCTGAAAAAAAAGTTCCTTTGCCAGCCAAAAAGTGAAAAGTAATAAACAATTTGTACCTGCTGATGTCAACAGTAGACAAGATCTTACATCTCCACAAATTATTAATGTGCCAAATAATGTAATAGAAATGCAAGTGAATATTGACAATTTACAAAGATTCCAAATTTAAATTCCCTATTAAATGTGAATATTCACTTTTATATAATTTTTATTTACTTTTTGATAAGAAAATATATAGTAAAATTATTGATAAAACCAATAAATGTAATAATAAAGAAAAAAATATTGAAAAAATATGTCAGATCATTAGTTATCTGTATTTTTGGTACGGTATTGAGAATTTCATGCAAAGCCTATTTGGATCACTTGAGGGACATTTGGGATTTTGATCCATCTCTAAGGCAATCTTCTTTTGCAGACATAATAACTCTCAAAACATTTAATAATTTATTAGCATGTCTGCATTTGAATAGTAATGAAAAAATGCCAAAAAAACAAAACAAGTAGTGACTTTGAACACAACTATAAAATTAGACGCATTATAGGCCTATCCAATTTAAATTAGAATTTTGCATCATCTTCAGTTCTAATTACTTTGCTAATTAATAAACAGAATATCCTGAATGTATTATTTTTATTAATAACAGTATTCAATAGTATAAAATATATTTAATATGTTGTATTTATATATTAGACAGTATAAACAGCATACTTCATCTGCAAGATATATCACGAGAGAGGTAAAATACAAACATAATTTTTATAAATATGTGGCTTAGAATTTTTAAACTTTTTAATAAAAAGTAAAAATGCATATAGTTCTAAATGTAAAATTATAAAAAAAAGAAATTCTATATATACATACTTTTTTTTCTTAAAAATCTTTGACTGCTTATTGAAATGAGAAATTCTTTCAGATTCTAAGTTTATAAACGTTTTTGTTTTGATTTGAATAAATGTTATTATGACTGTCATGTGTTCTCTGTTGGTGGTGTTTATTCAGTATGAAAATGTTTTAACAAGGTTGGTTTATCAAAATACTTTTAATGAGGAATAGGAAACTTAGAGTCAAATATGTAGTGCATCTTGTTTTTTCAGGCTATCAAGCTTTCATAGTTTTTAGCAGAAAGACTTGTACAATGCATACTCATCAATGTTTTATGTTGTACATATATGTGTATATTACCCTGATGACTTTGCTTGGAATTTCAAATTATGTGCCTTTTTACTTCATTGTATTTATAGCAATTGGTGATTTTCTCCCCTTTCCTCCACTTTTTACAAAGCCATGCTGGATGAATTTTTAATACTGTTTTTTTAATTATGGGAGAAAATTTTTCTTATAGACACTTTGAGACTTTGACTTCTGGGGTAGAAATAAAAATGAAATATACTCACACCACTGTTTTTGCAAATATGAAAACAATAAATTATCTCACGTAAAAAAATTTATATATGTTTTTAATCAAAATTTTATAAGGATTATAATGAAATTATCAATATAAATGTAGAATAAAGACTTACTTATCATAAATTATAAATTACAGAACAAGCTATAAAGTAATTTTTTCAGGTTGTTGAAATTTTTTATTCTTAGTCTTATAAGAGTACTAACGATTTTTATTTAGCCTTATTATTTTTCTTCATATTTCTATTTATGGGCAATGCACAATATTTGGCTCTAGTATTGTTAAAACAAGTTATTGTGAAAATTGTAACTCAAATAAATTCTTTAAAAATTTAACACGTATCTTTTTGTCTGAAAAGATTAAATATTCACATCATCAAGTGTCTTTGATTTTATTTTTTTAAAAAAAGTTTGTAATTAATAATCAACCATGTCCATTTTTTAGTTATATTCAAAAAAAGGTATATTATCATTTCTCTTTAGTCACAAAAGACTCATGAAAAATTGTGTTGATGTAAAAAATGCTTGATTTATTAGCGTACATTAGCATTATTATTTAGGTTGTTCATTGATTTGATGAGATACTACCTCATCTAGTTTTATTCCAATAATATATGGTGATGAATTCATAGCATGTATATCCACATACATCTCTTTTAATGACTTTCCCATAATAAAATCAAACAAAGTACCATCTTATGTGAATCTTAATGATTTCATTCATCCATATAAATTAGGTTCTTCCATTCTATTTTAATTACGTAAAAGACTTATCCAAGTTTATGATGTAGCTCTAAATATGGAATTATTGCATATATTGTGTTAAGAAAATGAAAAACTACAGCTGACTATTACTGATGACAAATTTTATTGCTTAGTTGTAGCATCTTATTAATATTAAAACATACATTTTGTGCAAAGAACTTGATATATATGTCGTAATTGATAAATATTATTTAACTTGTAATAAGATGTTTGAACATTTGATATCGCTTCAATTTATTATATTTATGAAGCTGACTTTTGTTTGAAAAAAACTTCTGTGCCAGATTAACAAAGCAAATAAGAATCTATAATTAAGATTACAACATTTTTTATATAAATTACAAAGCAAACTATCACATTCAATTTAAACAAACAAGCAATAAATGTATTTATCGGGAAATAAAATAGAAAAACAAACTCACAAAAAATGTTATTTTCGTTATATTATAAATATATTTCTCCCAAGCAAGAGAACTCAATTCTAATTCACAATCAATAATAAATCAACAAAAATATATAACAACTAAAAATAAATAACTAAAATCCTATTCCGGAGGTTTAGAATGCTCAAGGTAAAATTACTAAATAGTAAATACTATATATAAATCATTATTTTATAATTATGGGTATTTTATCTTAATAAAATCGAATATACATTCCCATAAAAGCTGTACGTTTTATATTTTTCTGTCTTTCCTAATTAGTTTATGTAACAATTCATCTTTTTCAAAGGAAATCAATGTTTTGGAAATTTTAGAGTTTACCTTCTCTCCCAAAAATATTATAAAAAACGTGATACTGAAGTTATGATGTAGTCACTTTATGCATGGTATTAGCATAATCTATTCATGAATTTTGTCCTCCTGTTTGGAGAAATAATATCAATATTAAACTTCGGGATATTCCATTAAATATCACTTTAGTAAATATTACTGACATACTTATATGTACTTTTTTGTAATGGGCACTTATCAGATATCAAACATAATGTTGCCTTACTGAAAATGTCTAAAAAATTTATTAAAGTAGATTAGACTTGCAAATAACTCAAGATACAGTTTGTCTTCTAAGACTCATCCCAAATCAAATCACTTTTCTGATGTTTATTCTAGTATCTATAATTGAAAAATTATTGTACAAAAAATAAACTTCTGAAGTTCAAACATATCTCTTTCAAATTCAACAATAAAGCTAGGTGAGTTTAATTTCCCTAAATATTACTGGAATCTAATCAAAAACTTTATAACAACATATTGATGTTATGTTTATTTACTTTATAAATGGAATTTATAAGTCACTGACCCATGTAGTTGTGTCTAGATACAAAACAATAACCACATAATTAATGACTTTCAAATATTTATGCTATAGTGATAAGTTTAAAAGACTTGATAAAGTCACTGGTAATTTATCTTCTACTTGTAATCTCTATAGATTCATTTGTAACATTTAGTTAATACTGAAGCTAGTTATAATTAGAGGACACTCAAACCCAGACTTTTAAGTTCCTCAGTCAGTCACTCCATCTTATATAACTGATACACATGACCACACATATGTCAAAAAGATAAATGATCTCCAATATATGTATTTTATGTTCGATCAGCACTCATCAGTTGGTCTGGATCATTATATCCCGCACACATATATAAACAGTGTTCACTTTATATTAAAATAGAAAATTTTCAAATTTTAATGGACAGCTTCAATCCTCTCCATTCACCAACTTTTCAGCCATGCTTATCATTACAAATCTGGTGATATTGATATGAAAACAAAATTGACAAATGAGCTTTAAACAAGCCATCATTAGACTTCCAATAATATGAATGGCTAAAAAGTTGGAGAGTAGAGAACAATGAAGCCAGTCCATTAAGGTTTCAAGATTTTCTATCTTAATATTAACCAAATACTGATTATATGTGTGTGTGGGAGATGATGATCTAGACCAAATAATGAGGGCTGGTTCAGCGCAAGATACATGTATTGGAGATCATTTATTTTTCTTATGTATGTGATCGTATGTAGTGGTTATGTAAGATGGAATGGATGATGTAAGGGAGCTTGAAAATCTGTGTTCAAACCCCTTTAATGATATTTTGTTAAATAACTGAACTGTCTAAAAAATTATATGCTAAATAATAAATATTAATAAAGTTTTGTTTAAAAAATATTAACTCTCTGAAGTGTTTATTTTTACCCTTCCACATTTTAATGTTTTTTTCACTATCACTTAGTAGCAATTTAAATTTTAGTTTAACATTTTATGTTGATATTAAAATCTTTTTATATATTATGAATTAATGCATTTCACTTGATTTATCAAAAATGGAAGTTCACAAACAAAAAAACATTTTTGAAAAATTAAATATGAATGTTACAAATATTGACAAAGTGAAATATGTAATAAAAACAATGTTTTTTAATTAGATGATTACAGAAATGCTGATAAAATTCTTGTTTACTTGAACTTTATTTTTAAAACCTGAATGAATTATTGCTAAGTGATCATAAAGCTATAAAATTCAGTTCCAAAATTTAAATTGCACTTATAATTATTAAAATAGCACATGGTATTGGACAGTGTTGTTGATAGTAGTTTTATTTTTATTATTATTATGCATTTCTTAATGTGTATATTTAAAAATAAAACATGTTTGAATAAAATCATGAAAATATTTCTTTTTTAATAATTATTATACAAATATTTTGTAAAAATAATCATAAATATCTAATGTATAGGGTATATGAGCACAGACTTTCACCCAACCCACCACTCTCCAGTCTATCTAGTGGATTGTGTGAAAGTTTGTGCTTGTATACCCTATATATTACATATATAGACACAGGTGTATATATAATAAGCCTGTGTTTCAGTTGTTACATTGTAGAGATGTCTGCTCATCCTTGCATTGGTATTTAATGGATTATGTCCTGTACATGTGGGGTTCAGATTGACCTTAGGTCAATATGGGTGTGACAAGAATCTCAGCCTCAGGGTGGCCTTCGAGCATTCCATCATCAGATTTTCAATTGGATGAACAGTTGAAGAGTTGGAGCATGTATTAGATTGGAGACTGTCCATTAAAGTATGAAGATTGTCTACCTTAATATATATCTGAGCACTTATAGTATTTATGTGTGGGAGATGATAATCTGGACCAACTGATGATTGCTGGTTTAGCATGAAATACGTATATTGGTGATTATTTATCTTTTCAGCATATATGTGCTTAAATGTATCAGTGTTATTAGATAGACTGGAGAGTGGTGGGTTGTGTGAAAGTCTGTGCTCATATACCCTATATATTACATATATAGACACAGGTGTATATATAATAAGCCTGTGTTTCAGTTGTTACATAAATATCTAAATAAACTACTAAAATTACAAAAAAAATTCTCATTGCTAACAACAATAGAAGAAGCATTTATTTATAATATGCAACTGCTCTCATAGCTCAAATCAAAGAATCTCTCAAAGACTAGTATTGTTGATTCATTTATCATATTTTCTCTATAAAATACTAACATCTTCAGATTTTTTGAACTACTAAATCAATATTTACTTTGGTTTAAGTTTGACCATAAAATAAATGCATAACTATAAAAACAGTGCTATAAACAGTTGCAATGCCTCCAAATACTCTGTAATGTCATGCAGCTGAAATTGATTAAGTGTAAATATAAAATAAGAAATATACACAAGTAAAAATTTTGTTTACACAAACTGATAAAACAATAATTATGTCAGTACAATAGTCTGCCATCTAGTTCAAACCATAATAATCAATTGATACCAAAATATTAATGTCTATCTAGTAGTATCTACTCATTGAATATCCCTAGACTAGTTTCTAGCTTATGGCCTGCATTAGTCATCCAAGACTTTCTCACTGATGAAGGCCATAATATAAAAATAAATCTGGGGATATTTGAATGAGATGCACAATACTCTAGCATCCATTGATTACTATGGCATGCATTGGGTGGAAGTATGTATCAAGAGAGTTGCTATTATTTTAATAGTATATGTACATATAAAAAATGATAATTATGTTTTAGTGACTTAAGAATTTTATTCTTTACAATTTTAAGATATTATATAATTCAAGCACTAGTGAAAATTTAAATAAATATTAATTTTACTATCTATGTTTTTGTGTATATATATATATATATATATATATACACACAAAAACATAGATAGTAAAATTTAAATACATTTATATATATATATATATATATATATATATATATATATATATTATGTATTTAAATGGATTTTATTAGTAACAATAATACAGAATTACTTTTATCAGTATAAAATTTTTATACAGCAGTATTTAAAAGAGTACTTTGTAATTTTGTTTAGATAATAGAAATGTGTAAACTGGAAGTGTTTTAAGTTAATGATAGTCAATTCAGTATTATAATTTAGTAAAAATAAATAAATCATAAGAATAAATAGCATAAATGTCATTTAATAAATTGAGACTGCAAACATTGTGTTAGTAAGAATTCAATATCAATAACAGAAATAATGTTTTAACTTCTCTGCTCAAAGTTAATTTGATGTGTTTATATAATAGAAATAAATAATCCTCATAATTTTTCTTGTCTCTCTTTATCATCTTATATGAGAACAATGATCATAGACTTTAATAAAGTTATATATATATATATATATATATATATATATATATATATATATATATATATATATATATATATATATTATATATATATATATATATATTATAACATACAGAAAATGTATACATAAATGCATTTAATGATCAATGTACTATAATGTTAGGCTTTACTTCCTTTTGCAATGATATTTTTGAAATTTACACTCGACTGACTTTGCCATCATTTGGGGTGGTTGTTGGCTTGTAATACTATATGGTTTAATTTATTAATCACATTTTAATATTTTATCATATGGTTGTTAATATTACTCTTAATGGTTAAGAATTATAACCCTTGTTTCTGACTGAATTATAGCAGAAATCTCTTTTTTACTCAACAAACATTTCTGAAAGTTTAAGTCAGCTAGTTATTATTACATGCTGGTAGCATCAAGAAGATTCTCACAACTAGATTTTGACTACTAACCTTCTTGTTTAATAAAATATTATACAGTAACTATTCTTTATTCATGATATGATAATTAAGCTAAAAGTATTTTCAAAGTTTTTTTTATTTTTTTTTATTGCATTTTTGCTAAAAAAAATCAAGGGTATCTAATATTAACATATAACTGATGACATGAATATATACACTGCTCTAGAGTCATGTCATGAAATTAAAAAATAAAGGTATCTTTGCTCAAAATTTTAGGATATAGAAATTATGAGACAAAACTCATCTAGGAGCAATGTTGGCTAATATTTGAAATCAACTAATGACTACAGAAATGATGCTTCGCTATAAATAAGAACTTTTCTCAAATGCATATAGAATGTAAATTAACTGAGTCAAGTGATGTTATGTTTCATTTACTGCTTGTCTGTTATCTGTTGATATTATTATATACCTTTTATTGTTTGGGTTTGTTGAAATTTGCTTATTTATAAGATGTCAGCAATTTTTCATAAAAGCTATATCCTTGTTTATTTTTTTAATAAACTCACAATTAAAATTATCAAATGCTAAAAATTTCTGGATTGATTCTCAACTAAGCAAATTAATTTTTTAATAAGTCCCTTTAATCAATTAATGATAAAAACTGTTATATCAATCATTTTGGTATTTGTATATGTCATGAGTTCTTAAGAAAAAAGCATATGATAAAAAACATATAAAGGCAAATCAGTACTCTTCTTTAATCAGTGGTGGAGGGAGTATCATATTAAAACTGTATTGTTTTTACAGTCATTGATCAAACTCTTATTGGACCAATCTTCATTTAACTGAGATTTTATTCTTTAGTTTGTAAACTAGATATGTATTTACTGATTAATACTAGATTGCTATACGACATCTTTTTGACAATAAAACATGAAACTTGCCTGTGACTTAAAATATTATCAAGATTTACCAAATTGATTTTCGCATCCTAGAACATAAAACATAGAAGACGGATGTATTAACATGTATAATGAAATTTAAAAAGAATATAAAAGAACTTATTTTATAAAAATAAACAAAAATATAGTGAATGTTTTCTGCGATTTAAATATAAGCATTCTTTGCACATATTTTTAATACATGTGTTAGAAAATGTATGTCTGTTTTTTTTTAATTAAAAGACTAATTAATAATAATAATAAAAACGGTTTCTAACTTAATATGGATGTTTAAAATTAGTAGATAATTACTGCATAAATAACATAATAACATAATTACTAAATGGATAATTAAGCAATAATGTTTTCAAAAAATGATTTACCTAATTTTTTATATCAAAAGAAATTTTACTATTGCCTCTGAAAAATTACCGAATAATAATAATAATTTTATTATATTGTTCACTAGCAAAATAAATAATTTACCGCTCAAAATAATTAGCTTTATTTAATAAGATTGAAATTAAGTTCATAAATTTTGTAAGTAACTATAAAATCTACTGATTCTAATGCACGTGTACAGGCATACTGCATATGCCTATGTATATATAAAATCATACACAAAGATATTAAATGCATAATTAGACAAATTAGAACAGCAGCGTAAAATAAACTAAGATCAATCCTACTTACGAGATAGAAAAGATACATATGAAAACACCTATATACATATACACTCGTCTAAATGAATAGAGTGCTATTTTTTCTTTAAGACAGCTACGCGTCAAAGAATAAGAGTAATAATAAAAATACATAGGTCATTTATGTATTCTGTACTTCCACTAAGCAACGCATTTTAATAACTACATTTATGTTTAATAATCATTTATGTAAAATGAATTAATATTATGTACATTACATAAATATTATGTACATTACATAAATATTATATTTATTAAATAGAGAGCAACGATAATGACATTGTGAACATATGTGACCGCTAGGCATAAGTAAAAAAAGTATTTCAATCAAAATGTATATCGAAAATCATTTGTATATTTCCCAATGTCTACAATGATATGCAAAACTGATGGTCAAAGCTTTTAGCAATGGGTAGATATAGATTAAATATTCACTCAATCATAATTTTAATTATTTTATTTTTCTTGAGCTTCTCGTGAAAATTAAAGCATTTTTTTTCTGCCTAGCAATTGGATGTTTGTGAGATGTTGAATTATATCCAATTAAGATGATAACGGAAGAGGACATTTCTTCAAATATATTAATTTTGCACTTTTATTGATGTAGTTAGTGACCTCCACTCCATCACACATTTTTGAAACACGTGAATAAAGACATTTTAAAAGACATATATTTCATAAATTTGTTGGAGTGGAGGTTTTGAAGCTCTTATATAAAACATATTGCACATGGTGAAAAAGAAATGGGGTTGAATTACTCCATGCATAGTGTGTTAAATTGCAAAATAAATGTACTAACCTTTAACTGAGGTCTAAAGTTTATATGTGGGCTGTGGAATATCTCTAGCTTAATAAATGATCAGTGACATGTGGGTGAAGTAAGTTGGATACTTATAAATCAAAATGAAAATTTAACTTAGCGCTATTTAGTTTTATTATTATACATTTAAAATGTGTTAAATTGCTTTTTTTTAAATTATGACTTAAGATTAATTTATATGTATATTAATGTAAAAAAATACTTATACAAAATTTAAATATAAAATTTAATAACATTTATTGTAGCCAGTATACTTTCAACATTTTCACGTCATATTCATGGTGACTGATAATGAATATGACGTGAAAGAAAATATCTCGAAAGTATTCGGTACAATAAATATCATCAATTTAAACTCTCTAAGAGTATTTTTTCACCTTAATATTTATAATGGCACAGCATGGAAATGTAATTATATATATATATATATAGATAAAAATGATTTGAATGCCTTCTCTTGTAGTAGCATTTATCATAAATAAAAAAAAAAAAAAGCTTGTTTAGAGTTATTAGCACACTCTTAATTTTACATATTTGTAAGTGCAAGCTATATATAAGTCATGTGACATCTGACTTGTTATTATTACTTTTATTATTTTGCTGTTGTGGCTTTAGCTAAATTAAAGAGTTAAGCCTACTAATATATGGAGTATCTGAATTAAGTTCAGGCCCATATGATTTTTTCAGTTGGAGAGCTGACTTTAAAGACATGTAGATGTCTAAAAGTTTCAGATCTTCTTCTAACAATTATCTTTTAGATAAATGCTTTGCTTGAATTGGTTTTTTAGATCTAATGTCCCAACTCCTCACTGAAGAGACCCATAGGTCGAAACCGGTCTGGGGATGGGGACAATCCAAGATAAAAATGATTTGAATGCCTTCTCTTGTAGTAGCATTTATCATAAATAAAAAAAAAAAAAAAGCTTGTTTAGAGTTATTAGCACACTCTTAATTTTACATATATATATATATATATATATTGCACAAATATATCTTACAAGTAAATATTTTTAGCAAACACTTTCAAAATAATCATCTTTTTATAACTTCACAAAAGTTTATTGATCATTTTCACTCAACCACATTTTATATTAATTTTATGATGCAAAGGGAATCTGCATTTTAAATGTTCAACTTGTTTTTAATACAAATTCACACTGTTTCATTTCAAATATATGATGTGAATATTGGGGTAAAAATAATAAATGCTTTTGGGAAGCATTTCCATCTCACTAATTTTTTTTAGTTAGACAAACTATCCAAATGAAAGAGTTATCTTGCAAATATATACATTTAGCAAAAACTTATTCAGAATAATCGTCCTAATCACTCTAAGTAAAAAATATTATAATAATATATTTTAATTCTAGTATGTGTTGTTAAAAAAATGTAGGACTTTTAATTCAATCCCAACTATTCACTGAAAAGTATTATAATAAAAAGAAGCAAGAAGTTTCAAGCGATAATCAAATTATTATTGAAATACAGATGAAGAAATAGAAAAATTGTTGGAAAAGTTAAAATATGCACATAATATGATGTACTAGGTGATTGAAAAAATGCAGAAGTAATATTGATATTTGAGAAGGTGGATAAAGAAAATATTAGAAGGTTCTATAAAACATCTTCACCAAGATAATTACATTGTTCATAGAAAACTTTGGATGCAACTAACTAAAAAAATACAAACTGGATATTTAAATGGTTTTAAAACAGTAGAACACATCCAATTATTGAATTAATAGAAAATGAAAAGGCATTTGATTATGTAAATATTCCCACAATGATTAAAGTTTTGCACTATTCAATTATGCCTGGAATATTGTATTATTCTGAAGAATATTAACATGGTTAAAGATATGACATAGCGATTTCATATCTCCAAAAAATTTTATAGCAGTTTTACAAAAAAATATTTTTTGGATTAAAGTGGGAAACCAATATAATAAAAATAGTTGAAGATTATTTAAATCTAGATTTTTTTTTTTCATGTGTCAAAGCATTAACTGGGAATTTACATTTTGTAGATAATTTACTTCTTTTTTCCAAATAATGCTTCAGAGATTAAAAACTAAATAATGTCTAAAATTTTTTCAAAAAAAAAAAATTAAGTTTTGTAAATAGGAATTTAAAGATATTAACAGGTGTAAATATTTTAGTTAAATTATTAGTTATAAATTTATTTAAACACACATTGATTACGTAAGTAATATTCATTACGGCTGTAGCCTCAAGCACATGCGTATAAAAATGCAATAGTAGGGACCTCTACAGGTCTTAAAACACAAGCTTACTCATTCTTCTCTTTTCTTCCAAAGAGTAAGCTTGTGGTTTAAGACCTGTAGAGGTCCCTACTATCGCATTTTTATTCGCATGTGCTTGAGGCTACAGCCTTAATGAATATTACTTAAATTATTAATATAAGTGAAAACATAATGAATAAAATTAATCATAGTATTCAATTTGAATATAGTGTTTTTCATAGAAATAACTTAAAAGAAATTATGTCCAGTGTTTGAAAAAGAACAAATTTTAATAGATGGGTTTTATCATTTTTTATTTATGAATTTGATATTAAAAAGAAACTTAACAGAGAAGCAGTGCAGAAACTTTAGACTATTCAAGTAATTATGAAGACATATATGTTGGAAATAAGAAGAAAAGCTCAAGAGCAAAATATGTGGTGAGAAAATTTGCAGATATTTTTAACATTATCAAAAGAATTAAAATTGTGAAATGAAGCTGAGATTGTCATACTGTTAGAAAAGATCATAAATGGACAGTTCAGACATAAATCGGGATCAATAGATTGTGAAAATTTTAGAAAGGAATCAATTTTATTTTATATGTGAAGGAAATAAGAAAATTAACTGGTGTAATATGAAGAAGAGAAGTTATGATTCAGAAAAATTGAATTTAAGTTGGAAAATCTTTAATCCATAATTGATGATAATAATTGAAAATGATAACAAATGTGATAAAAATTAAACATTTGTAAGACCATTTTTATAATAAACATTAATAAATAGAGAATCATTATATCTGATTTTGAGGAACTATATGTAGTTTGGTCTAATTGAAAATATTTTGTTGGGTTAAAATAACTTGGGAATCATTTGATTTTATTTTTACTATCTAAGTCTATTTGTATGCTGTATGCTTGAAATGTAAAAATGTATATTAACTGTAGAAACATATATGCCCTTACAACTAATAATAACTAAATTATTTCTACTACAAAAAAATTATCATTTCTTGATGTTGCATTTAATAAAGAACACTTTGCATTCCAGTAAACAGTGCCGTATGATCGGGTAGGTATTTGCTAGTTCAAGAACTGAATTTTTTAATTATCATTTAATATAAAAGTATTTATGTCAGAACTTTTAGTATTTTTTTTTTATTTTCTATATAGATTTTTTGGGACATTGTAAACTTTTAATTTTTAATGCTTATCAAAATGAAATTGTTTATATATATGTGTATATATATATATATATGTGTGTGTGTGTGTGTGTGTGTAATAAATACAGGAAATATTTAGCTTTAAAGCAATATACAATTATTATAAGTCTTTTCAATTACAGACAAGTACAAATTATTTATTGTCTAAAAGTTAAATTAATTTATTAAATATCATCATCATCATCATTTTCAACCATAATCGATTCATTGCAGGATGAATGTCTCTTCAAGTTCAATTCATCTTTTTTGATCTCTAGCCTCTCTTCTCCACATTACCCCAACACATTTTCTTATTTCATTTATCCATCACACACATGGATTCTTTGTCAATCTTTTACAATCCAGTTTAAGATTTCAACTGTCCATTTAAAATTACTATCTCTTCAAGTAATATGCCTAGCCCAAGTCCACTTCAATCTCTTAATTTTTTCAATGATGTCAATAACACCTGTTTGTTCTCTTGCTCAATGTATTTCATTTTTTGATATCTTTTTGTTACTCCTAATATACATCTACCATAATTCAGTGAGTGGTTCTATATTTATAGGATATCTGTTTGTAGATTTTTTCCCCATCACAGGCACCGATATTAAATGAATTATCCTGAGTGTGACATGTGTTCAAAACAAACTTCACTTTTTAATCTGCACTTAGAGAAGACTGACTTCTATCCAATACAGGAACTTTGCTTTATATTGATGACCATATATGTATCAGCTTGTTAATTAATTCCATCTTTATCATACAAATAAATGCAATGTTTTGCATGGTTTGATGCAGGGGTGAATATCACACTCCAGTGTTTAAGTCCTCAGATCATTTTCAGTTCTGGGACTTTATCCATCAAACTTTTTATAAACATCTGAGCAATAAAATCATGTTATTATTTATTCTTTAATATCCACAAACCAACAATATATAAAAATAATTTTTCATAAAAAATTAGAGTGATAAAAAAAATCACATCAGAAATATGTAATTAATCAAATAAAGATATCATAAATATATAGAATTTTATAATGCTATGCTGTGATAGATTTCATTTAAATCAAATTGCTATTTCAATTATTCACACTTCAACAGTAAATGAGTCATAATTTACATTATTAATAAAAGAGTATAATATAATGTATTGTGTAGAGATAGTTTTTTTAAGGTAGTTAATAAATGACTTTGATTCTGAAACATGTTCTGTAGAATGATTGGTTTGATATTTATCTGGTATAGCATTTAAAGAAAGTATATGATGCTATGATGAAGTTACTTCACCTCACTTAGCTTTTATATATTTGCAATGCTATTAAAAGCTTAATTATATATATATATATATATGAAAATAAAGTTACTGTTAACACTAACTGAAATAATCATACAAATATCTAAACCATTATAATGTGATGTGATGTATTGTGGCTTCTCCTTAAACGAAGTCAAAAATATCTCAGCAATTATGCCCAGATAAACCTGTTAGCCACTTTATTTTCCATTCCCCACTCTAAATTTCCCCATATTCTGCTCTATCCCATTTCCACAACATAATCTTTGTCAACTCTATAACCTTTATATCTAAATCCCCTTTATCTTTTCCCAAACCCAGCATAAAAACCAATAATTCACTTTCTGTATAATCAAGTTTTTCATATTTATTCTTCCATAACTTCATTATATGTACCCTTTCTGTTTTCAAGCATTTACATTTAATTAACAAATGCCTAATATTTTCTATTCCTTCCTTACATAATTTACAAAATAAATCACCCATTTTTTTCCATTTACATGTATATTATCTTGTAGCTAAAGATCACATTTGAGCCTTAAATAATAAACTACTTTCCTTACTATTATCATATATTAACTCACACCTAATATTCTGTTTATTTCTATATATATTTAAACTCTTTTTACTCTCCATACTATTTCTCCATTTCTCTAACTCCTATTCTTTATTAATAAATCTATTCTTTTATCCAATTCCTTACTACTACAACACTCAACAATCCTCTTAACACAATTATCCCATCTTTTGTTCAAATATACTGATATAAATTCTTTATCCAAATCTTTTGCATACCGCATTACCTGCCCTTTACTCAGAACCCAATTAAATACTATTTTAGCTATTCTTTTATTATCCATAAACTGCAATCTACCAAACATTTTCATTTTACTTTTTGCATCTCTCATATGAAAACTTGACTGTCCTATTTCTCCTTGAATTGCCCCTTTTGCTGTCCATACATCTGCATCCAATGCATATCTTCCTACTTCTCTTTGAACTTTTTCTAAGTAATTTATTACCTCTTTACTAACATATAATGCATCATTACCATATGTTAACCCTGCTACTGCAACTCCTTTCCATATAATTCTAACTACATCATATTTATTATATGAAAACACTGCTAATTTCTTTATCAATCCCTTTCTTTTCTGTGCTTCATTTATCAATTTTTTCTCCCATTCATCCAAATAATTTTTCTGATTACTTAAAATAATTCCCAAATAACTATATCTGTTCACCACACTTAACTTAATATCTCCCAATAAAAAGTCTACATCTTCTCTTTCCCCAGTATTAACCATCATTATATTTGATTTTTCTTCACTAAATTTAATCCCTATCTCTTTACCAACTCTTGCACATTTCCTCAACATAACTCCATATCTTCTTTCTGCACACAAAAATATATCATCCGCAAAAAAAAAAGACCTGACAAAATATATATTCCCTTACTACCTATTAACGGTATCTCTATCCCTCTTCCTAATCTTTCTACTGCTCTTTCCATTTCACTCAAATACAACACAAACAAAATAGGTGACATAGGGCATCCTTGCCTTAGCCCCACCCCATTTTTAACTTTAACTGATTCTATATTCCCTAATTGATATATATAATAATTATTATCATATAATTTCTTAATAATATCTATTAAAACTTCATCCATTCCCAAATTTGCTAAACTTATCCATAATCTATTTCTATCTATTCTATCATATGCCTTCTCTATATCTATAAAACTCATATATAACTGTTTACCTAAATTTCTACTCATATCCATAAGTTGTATAACTACAAATAAACTATCTCCTATATGCCTATCTAATCTAAAACCTCCTTGCAAATATTCAGTAACGCCCTCTGTTTAAAAGTCTATATCTCAATAACATCGATTAGCGTACCATTTCAAAGTGGTATCATTTTGATGTTCGCTATTATTGAGATATAGACTTTTAAACAGAGAGCGTTACTGGATATTTGTAATTGTATAATGGTTTATATATATATATTAAAATAATGTAGTAATAAATGATATAAAAAATTGAAATTATGAACATCCTCTTAAAGTACCTATAGATAAAAACTAAGTCTAGTGAACCCACTTTCATTTCTCCAGCAGATCAAGAATTTATGGGAATTATTTTTTATTTTTATCTATAAGATGGATAAATTTGATAGTAGAAGATGTTATATTAGTATTTAATTCGTGGCTTAAAAGGAAGCTTACTATTACTCTAATTTATTTATATATGAAAATGAAATATTTTTTCATTTCAGTTGCTTCAAAAATTATTTTTGTCATTTTTTATTTTTGAAATAATTATTTAAATAGTTTTTTTTTTAAAAAAAATAAATAAATAAATAAACTATATGTACAAGCAAATTATTTTGAGATCAGAATCTGACTTTTATGTATTTTAAACTAAAAATGTTCATAGGTGCTTAAGCTTACTACAGCGATCAAGAAATGAGGCATTAAATTTGCAGTGCCGTTTGATAATCATCGATTTGAGATTTATGTGTTTATAATTAAATTTTCCGTCTTAATTAACGCAATAGCATTAACATATAATAAGTAGTAGAACCACAGAGGTAGTTTTTCATTACTTATCATTCTTATAACATTATCTCAATTTTAAAGCTACAACATAACTTTAATGAGCTCTGATATTTTTAATTAAGATTATTATATACATAAAAGAAAGTTTAACAGGTAATGAAATTTAAAAATACATGCTGAAAATTGATTATATTTATCCATTTGTTGTTGTTTAGGATATTCAACTGCTATTTACAGCAAATTAGTGATATTAAAATAAGATTATATTATTTGTTCTTATAGTGAACTGCCTATAAATGGACGCTTAAGTGGAGGAGTGTTTTATTTTGATGTAAAAGAGAATATATGAATGACTAAAAAGTAAAGGGTATTGGTTTCCAGCTTTTTTAATTTGTTTAAATTAATTCGCATCAATGGTAAGTTGCTAACAGTTATAATTAAATTAATCGTTCTCCCTCTCATTTTCCGTTGTTTATTATACTATTATTTTTTGCTTCTTAGATTAGCAAAGGACTCCATATTCCTCACGTTTGCGCTCTGGCTCACCAGGTGCAAGCACATCTTCGGATGCTCAGATAATAAAGTCAGAGACACCTTTATTAAAATTTTACAAGTTTTCGTGACAGAGACCGACTTCTGGCACCCAATAGATTACACATTGAATCCTGGGCCGGTGTCAATCTGTCCTAAGAAAATTTAAATACCCCTCAGCTTCACTTGATATAAAGAGATAATAATGTCTAGCATCAGTATTTATGTCAAAACTCAAGCTTTTTTTCACGTATCTTTTTAGCTAATAAATTTTATTTTTGAAAAAAAAAAAACTGATTTATAAAGAAGCATTTTAAGATAAGATCACCTCTTTGTACTTTTGTGGACAATGGAATTGTGAATTTGTTCAACCATTTTTCCACTTTTTAAAGACATCGAGAGCAATTCTAACTCCAATCTATTTTTTCCCTTTGTTTTTCTTTCTATCTTTGTGATATTTTTTTTTCTTTTAGAGATAAAATGGTCTACTAATTTATATTTAAGGGCTAACACGATGATATCAAAACGACAACATTTTTTTCTTACTCAATATCAATGTAAGGTTTAGTTGTGAAAATGCATTAGAAGTAGTAAGTTATTATTCAACATTAACATCTAACAAATAATAAGAAAAGTTTTGATTTGGCCATTTTTCTAAAAATCAAGCCACTTAAGCAAGCTCACTTCGAAAAAGCAAAAAGAAAATACTTAATTGTAGTTATATTTATAAGATATATGGCATAAGTTGTTATTGAATTTTATATTCAATTATATTATTTTTTTAAACGATACATTGTGAAACATTTTTTAAATATCTCTAGGACTACCTAGATTTAAATAAATATTATATCGCTAAAGAAATCCTTAAAATTATTTTCTAAACTATACAAGAAAATTGTAATTAATTAAGTTACAATTTTAATAATGTTTGTTCTTGTTTCAAAATTGATATATACGGTTTTTGTTTCAAAATATTTAATGAGAAATTAATGCTAGTTTATTTAAAATATGAAGATAAATGTCTTTTCATTTCAGTTTTATTCACTCGACTCCGGGCGTGTCGCTTCATTTAAAAGCTCGGAGGAATAATTTCTTTTCCAAGATACTGGTAAAATTGAACAAACATGTGATTAATTAATAAGGCTTTAGATAGTCGAAACTATTTTCTCTAAGTTAGAAAAGGTAATTGAGGGATAGTAATAATTTGTGCAATATAATAAGTTTCTGATCCTTAGCGTTATAATTATTTACATAAAAGAAAAGTAATTTAGGCTATTGTAAAGAATGTTACCTTTAATTAGTCAAATTGGTTTATTAATAAAAAATAAAACATTATTAAAAGATCAAAAAGTATTGATGGCGCTGTACTAATATAGAAAAGCTATCAATCTGCAACAATAATGATAAACCGAGATTTAAAAATTCCCGTTCGCTGTTTATTAACTCTGCGTAGAGGTTTAAAGTTTATATCTGTGCTAGAGATAATCTCTAGTTTCGAAAATGATTAGTAATAATCATTAGTGTGTTTATCTGAAATGGATGGTGTCAAAGTTGTGAGTGGAGGAAGTTTGACAATGGTAAATGAAAATGTAACAATTTACTCTAGATAAATACTTTGCATATAATAAAGATGTATATGAGAGATTGTGACCTGGGCCGACTGATGAGTGCTGTTCGGCACGAAATGCATATTGGGGGTCATTTGTCTTTTATTATATCTTTATTTATATGTATTTAAAAAGAATGGGGAAGTATGGAGATATTTATTATATCTATAAAGATATTACATACGGGACAGAGAAAGGTGAATAACTCCGTGTGTGTAAATTTAATATAAAAAAAAAGATATATCAATCTTTAACTGAGGTTTAAAGTTTATATCTGTGCTAGAGATAATCTCTAGTTTCGAAAATGATTAATAATAATCATTAGTGTGTTTATCTGAAATGGATGGCGTCAAAGTTGTGAGTGGAGGAAGTTTGACAATGGTAAATGAAAATGTAACAATTTACTCTAGATAAAAATTATTTGCATATAATAAAGATGTATATGAGAGATTATGACTTGGGCCAACTGATGAGTGCTGGTTCAGCACGAAATGCATCTTGGGGGTCATTTGTCTTTCATTATATCTTTATTTATATGTATTTAAAAAGAATGGGGAAGTATGGAGATGTTTATTATATCTATAAATGGTATTACTATGCACAAACCGTGTCTCATTGCTAAAGGCATACAAATAATGTAAGTCTGCTTATTAGATGCTCATATCAAAAGGATATGTCTCATAAGAGCAAATCTCTTTTATGTTCTCATCCCTTATAAACCTAAGCCTTTTTGACTACCAATATTTTTAATTTAGTATGCTAGCACATAGTCAATATGATTAATATCATCAAGGTGTAGATCCAAGATGCTATCATATTCTAAAAAATATTTATAAAAATTCAAAAACAACAATTAGATTACATAATAATACTAAAAAGATTAACATTGAGCAGGTTGTACAAGGTGACTCCATAAAAGTTTTGCAATAAATATTTTGTTGATTAAAATAAGAAACTAAAGGGATAAAAATACATGGAGATTATTTGTTATCTAGATTTTACAGATGATGTAGGAGATTATTTGTTATCTAGATTTTACAGATGATGTAGTTGTTCTTGCAAATATTGTTTTTGAGCTTCAGGAAATGTTGCAAGAGTATCAGATAAAAATAAAAAAATAGAATTAAAGGTCAATGTTATAAAGGCTAAAGTAATTTAACGTTCAATGAATTTTCTCAAAAGAAGAAAAAAGATTGATAATAATGAGTTAGAAGAAGTTAACATCTACAAATACCTTGGTCAGATTATTGCCATATATGGAAAAATAATGGATGAAGATTGGATTGATTTTGGTAGAACTAGTGTAATATTAAAAGGAAATATGTCCATGTGTTTGAGAAGGAAGGTTTTTAATACCAGTTCCTATTAATGGATCTCAGACTTGGATATTTAACAAAAGAGCAATAAAAATAACATTGATATCCAAAAAGGTTGAAACTTATCACTACTGAATAATCTTACTTCACAAATTAATTAAGCCAGCTTAACATTTAATATATTATTTCAAATTGAATATTGCTAATTTTAGTAACACATGAATAATATTCTTGTATATAATGAGAAAGTTCTCTAATATGATTATAATCCTAAGTGTGACATATTCGAGCTGTAATAAAAGTAATATATGTGGTGGTGAATTTGGTAATGTTGAATAAATGTAGATTTTGAACTTTAAAAAAATATAGATTTTTGTATTTGAAAAGAATGATATTCCCTGAAAATAAGCCCTAGGCTATTTTAAAGCAAAAATTTAAGATAAAGCAGGGTCTTATTTTTGGGGAAACATGGTAACAATAAGTAGTAAAAAAAGAAGACATTACCTACCAAATTTAGAAAATACTAAATCAAGCTTGTTTTAGATTTTACAATAACTGGATAGTTAGATTGGTTGCATTATAGCTAGTTACTTAAAAATGTATTTTTAATTCTTTTAAAATTTTGGAAACTTTGCATATTTTTACAGCCAAGATTGAAATATAGATCATAATCATATCAAGGAGTTCACTAACCACTTATCACAATACCACTAAGAATATATGTTTGTGAGTCAATTTACATAAAATATGGATCACTCAAAAAATAATGCAAATAAAATGGAACTCACTAAATACCATTACAGTAAAGTTGTGATAGTAACTATACTTTGCTTCAAGCTCCCCTCATATTTATTGTGTATCAGCTTTGTGGATAAGCTTTAATTATAATAGAATATATATTTAAATTGTGCTTTACACAAAAAAGTGAAGCTTGTCTAAAATATTATTAAAGAGTTATATGGCTAAGCGCTTTCAGAGAACTTAAGTCTCCATATTCATAGCCTACTTTAATTGAAGTTTAGCAGTGATTGAAATGGTGATTTATGCAAAATTTATGCAAATTTTTTTTTATAAAGACCATTTTCTGGAGATTACAAAGCACAATTCTTTTCAGTTTATTGCACAGTTGTCATTTGCAATAAAGCATGCCTCCTTAATCTTTTGTTTAATATTATTACGTTCAGTGCATAGTGTCCTTGCGCAATTTAAATTACTTATTACTCAAAGGTGAAGTAAAAAACTAGTATTTTATTAGAATATATATTGTTTACTGAACTGCACATACACATTATGTTTCAATATATATTGTGCCCTTTTCTATAGGTCAGTAATAGTCCATCTCAGTCAATTACTAAAAATTTTAAATTTTAGAATATGTTATTTTAATACATTAATTATAGTTTGTCAATTATATTTTTAAAGTACAATTTGAGGCTAAAGCAAATACGTAGTATATAAAATTATAGCGAATCATTTAAAAAATAGTTATGTAAAGCTTAAAATATTGTTTCATATGGTTGTAAAAGCTGGCCATATTAAATAACACAGCTATAAATATTAAAAGTATATTTAATAAATTCGATTTTAATAGTTTAAGTTAATAAATACAGTATTTAAATTTATAATCATATTTAATAGTCAAAATTAATATAGTATATTTTAAAAATAAACTTTATGGTGGTGAAAATTGTATTTAGTTCTATATTTTAAATTATTTTTCCAAATTTTATAATTATATTATTTAATATAATAAAGTGTTGCAATTTTATAAATCTGGGCAGAGAAATAGATTAAAAATCGTCTGTCAAAGTTATTGATCATGTGACTTGTATAATGCATACTTTCACACACACTGCTTGTTTGAATTAGTAACAAAGTTTAAAATATTTTAAAAGTTATATTATAGAATTGGATGGAATTATTGCCTATCATAAAAGCAAATAATAATAAATATTAAGTTAACTATCGTATACAGTTAATAAAAAAATTAAATATTTTGTTTAAATAAAACAAGATAAATGGAATATTAAGAATGGAATAGGTTATTAAAGTTATTTTAAAAGTTATTTTAAATGTTTAAATAATTTTGATAAAGTAATAATTGATTTAAAAGTAATATTTTAAATAATATTTTGAGTTATTACGTCATAAATTTTTATTTTAAAGATTCAATTCTGTAAAAAAATTGAAAATATGTAAATTTGTTCTCAAGCTAAAGTAAGAATCAACCAATCAAATGAGGTATTCTTACAGACTATAAATATGAATTGCATGGAGGTATCAGAGGAGATTAAAAATGGATTGAAACCAGAGAAAGGTATATTAGTAGCTATCGAAGAGATAGTATTTTAAAATTTTTATTTTAGTCAATTTTTTAGTACTTTCTTATAGTTTTATTTGCAAAAAAAACTAATTGATATTATTTAAAAAGTATTTTGCAAAAGAGAGTTTAAAATAAAATATATTTGGGAACTTCTTGAAAATGATTTTCTAATTTTTAAAAGTTACTTGCCAGGATTATTTTATCTGAAATTTGACCTAAACTTCGCAATGAAAAGATGGATATACTGTAGAATAAAATGGATATAAATTCTAATAATATAAAAATATTTTTGGAATATTTTGATACAGCTTTATTAATGCTTCACCGAAAAACTATTCTAGTGCATAAAAATTATAGTACGGACATTATAGTGATACAATGGAAATCTATTTGCCATCTAAAAAAAAAAATGTATTAAAACTATTATTTATAAGCTTATTCAAGATTTATTTTTTAAAAATAGTAATAAGACAATTATATCTTATGAATCATTTTATATAATATTATATCAAAAGGAGTAAAATGTTATATCCTTTCTGAAGGTAACATTTTTAAAAAATAATATTTTCAAGAATTGAAGAAAGAACCCAGGAGAATATATTACTGAAGCGTTTTTGATATTAAAACCTCCAGTCTTAGAATTGTTTAAAATGTATTTAGAAAAGATTTGTTTAAAAGTACTTGAAGTTTTTTTTTAAAAAGGTGATATATAAAAAAAATATCAAACAAAAGTTTAAGTGTATTAAGAAGGAAACTTATATAAAAAAGTGAACACATAGTTGAATAAAAAATGGATCCATGATAATATTGTAAAAAAGTTTACCGAATATTTTTAAAGTTAAGCTAGATGGAGGGATTAATTAATATTATGATTTAATAATTATCGTTCTAAATACTAAAACCAAGGATTATTTTCTATAAATTTTACTAAATGGATTAATAATTACTTTTATTTTTAAACTTTAACGCAGTTTGAGGAGAACATTTTAAAACTCTAGAGAAAGTAATAAACATTTTGGACTTATCAGGAACTATTGTCAAGAAAATATGTAATTATAGTTTTGATTCCTTTTATTTTATTAACCTAGTTTAAATCTTTTTTTTTTATAAGATTAGGAAAACATTAATTTGTTGATGATATATAAATTTTATAATGGAATAATCTAATAATTTAGATAAGAATATATTTTAAAATAAAGTGTATGAATGTATATTTCTTTATGTTTGCAATGATCGGTATCTAGTGGATGAAGAAGCCTACTGAATATGATGACCAGATAAAGGTTATTTTGGTAATAATAATGACTATTAATAATTTATAATGTATATTTTTGTTTTCTTTAGATCATCTATGGATAGTAAGAATGAAGTGTAAAAGTTTTAATTATATCTAACGCATTTTCATACAACATTTTAAAAAACATTATGAGATAGGATTGATTTGAAAATATGCATACAATGATTTTTTTATATATATTAGTGATATAATCCAACATAATAACAAATAATTATGTGATTCTTTTAAAACTTTTCATGTTATTGGATATTCAAATATTGTCTAGTTAGATTGTATATGATTAAACATACAGAATGATGAAGTAGACAAACTTTTCTTGTGGAACAGTGAAATTGTTTAATTATCAATGAATTTTATTTATTGTTTTGTAAATGCAGATAGTTATTTATCGATGTAAGATGTGGAAAATCTTGAGAAATAATGTTGAGATAATGGCTTGGAAGTACTTAGTGAACAGGAAACCAAGATGATGTTTTTTAAGAAATAGGATATGATAAGGAATAGAAATAATATTTAGTCTTTATGTGGATATCAGCATAGTTAACAAAGCCTTATGACTGGTACACATATTATTTGGACAGTGTTTTATATTTCTTTAAATGTTTGATGTTCTAATAAAGCTGAAGAAATAGCTTTAACATCGTTCATGTATTAGAGGTTATTAGACAGGTAAAGGTCATACCTCTTTCTTGTTAATGCACTGTGCCATGATTTTTTGAGATATGTTATGAGTGATGCTCTAGCTTTCTTCCTTAAATCCTATACATCTGTTTCGCTATCTTTATTTTATGTAACTGCATCGTTTAGTAAGATATTTTGAAAAGAAATGGTAAATAATTTAGAACTTAGGTTATGCTATCGTTTTGTATAAGATTGGTTTATTTGCTTAGAAGGAATAGAATTTTATAACTTAAAATTGAAGGTCCAATGTATCCTAAAGGAAAGAAAAGAATCATAGAATATATTTTTGAATTTATTTCAGAAATGAAATATAAATTTTGAAATAGAGTATCTAAACAAGATATTTTCTTTAAAATGTTAATTATTTTTGAATGCTTTATTATTATTTTTTTTGAGAAAAATAAGTATTGCATATTTTTAAAATACAATAATATACAATAAATGTAAGGAATATGCATAGTATATTTTTTTGTTTATTGAATAACAGGAATATATTGATTATTATACTTACATCATACTAAAGTAAAGCTAAATAAGAATATATTATGATTAGTAAACATCGTGTGATAAAACACTAAAATCTAGTACTGAATTTTGGATGAATATTTTATGTAACATCTTTGACTTTGCAAGATGAAATTTTTTAATATTTTGAGAAATCCATACTCATTATAAAGTTAATTTTGTTTTTCAGTAGAATGTTTTTCTATGAATGTTTCTTTTAAAAATAAGATAGTTTAATAATATTAATGATGAAATATTCTGCTAATAAGTAAATATATTTATAATAAGTTAACCATAATGAGAAACCAAATGGTAACATTTTTTTTATATTTTGTCTTAAGTCTAAAGAAAGATATAACTAAACTATAAATTATTTTTTATAACTCAGTAGATAAAATGTAAAGTATAAAATAAGGATATCCATTGTAAATAGTGTACATAAATTGTTTATTTTATTTGTTGTTAATAAACTTTGTTAAAATTTGTTTTTCAAAATTTTTGTGTCTTGATTGTTTATTTCTCCACTTCACTGCATGAAATCACGATATATTCATAACAATTGAAACAAAAATATAATTTTGCACAATAAGATAAACAGATAAGTATTTTAAGAAGTTTAAATATTTTATTGGTATTCATTTAATTAAATAATCATAATTTTACATTGTTTTATTGGTCATAAATCAGTTATCACAATAGTATACTAAATTATATGCTATCAGTTGCCACACATACTTTTGTTTGTCAGATTATCATATGCTACCAGTAATTATTATATTATTACATGAAGATAAAAGATTATATAAAATTATTTTATTATTTTATTATGGTAATAAAATTATAATAAAAGAAAAGATATCCAGTAGTAGTTAAACAATGAAGAATATTATTATTATTATTTATTATTATTAGTTTCAGTGTAGTAGATTATGACATAAAATCCCTTTTCATATTTTACAACCGTATTTTTAAATTAACTTAGAATAAACTTTATGAACCTGAGATTATTTTATTTGAGCTAGATTATTACAAATAGGAGATTAAGATTTAATTATTAACTTAATCTTAGTGAGTAGAAGTTATTAAAGTCGTAAGAATACTATGAGTTTGTTATTTGAAATAGTAATAAGGGGGGATAGTGTTCTTATGCCATTGAGGTAGTATCCTGTGGGATATTTGCTCAATGTAATCTATCTTGTCACCTGTATTTTCACTTCAAGTCTCATGAAAATATTAAATATTTATTTAATTTATTTTTATAAACTGAACCTTATTCGTATTTTAAATTTGAGCTAGTGAAACATTTTAATTTTAATGCTGAATATTTTATTTATTAATTATTAACTGAGCTAGAAACCATTTTATTTTATATCATATACTATTCTGAAGTGAAGATATAAGTCGAGGTTAGAATATATATATATAATATAATTTAGATGTGTCTGTATCTGTATAGTATACATATATAAATTAAAATTATAGTATAAATAAAATTTTATAAAAATAATAATGTAACTATTAATAATAAATTGAGAGAGCACATTTATATACATGTTTTCTTTGTGTATTCACTGATTTGCATTCTCAAAAAATAAAAATAATAACAAATTTATTATACTGTATCTTTCTTTTTTAAAATAAAATGATTTTTATACTTTTATCACAATGAAGTATCCCCCAAATATTTTTTTCTTCAAGATTTTTTTTTTCAAGAAAAATGAAATTGCAGTCTTATTGTGAGAAAATTATGGCCTCTCAAGTTGTTTTACTCTTTTCAATGTAAGTTAATGAAACATTATTAATAAGTGGAACCACGTACAACACACTGAGATGGAAAAATGGTTCCTGCTATATTATAGAAAATATTAAATTCTTGTTTGTTTATACTTGTTTTTGGATAATGCATAACTAAAGTAGTGTATAATGATATTGTGTTAGTCCAATTTTTTACCAAAAAAGGAGGGATGATCTAACTATGGTGAGGACTAGGTCTTTGGGTAGGATGCCATGAATGATGCAATGAAATACCTAATCATGTCTACCTCCAATGGGCTAGCTCTAAGTTTACACATTAAATCTAGACATAATTTAGGCTAGTGTATCCAGACTTCACCCCTCTTTCAGATTTCACACATGCCTCATAATTCAAACCCAGAGAAAATGTTGCACTCAGATCTCTTCAGTGATGGATTTATCTTAGATAGCAATTACAATACCTTTATATAGGTTCAAATCTCATTTAACCATATTATTATATTGTAATGTAAAAGAAGGTGGGTGTATGTATGCACATATGTATTGTAATGGTATGAAAAGTAGAGCTGCTTTAATCTAACCTAGAGATGCAGGTAGAAGGGGTTTGAACCTCATTTACTCCCCCAGATTGCTATTAAATGACTTACTCCCCAAATCTCACTAGAATTTATTCTTAATGTATGTCCAGTGGCCAGGGTGAGATAAGACCACAAATGAATTTTAACAAGTAGATATATATAATGACCAGATTTATATATGTGTGTCACACAAAGAAAAAACAAACAATACTACAGAGTTTTAATGACAGTGAATGACAGACAAAAGAAACTTTTATTAGTTATTCTAGCAAGATTCTACAAAGTTTCACTGATTGAGCTGCAGGAAATTACCCTACAACTATATACAGATATGTACAAAAAATCCCTTCTTTTGCAATGATAATGAATAGACAAAAATATAATAATTTTTTTAAAGTAAAATATTTCCAGCCAATGGATGGGTTACATAAAATTCAAGAGAGAGAGAGACATAATTCATTTTCTCTATGGATAAAGCATAAGGTAATAAATAAATGGTTAAACTCAACTAAACACTTTTGGACATATTTAAATTACAACCCTCTACTAATGACTAAAGAAAATTAAATAGTGACCCCAATGGAAATTTCCAGCTTTGATTGAAACATTTCAATAATATTTTGAGAAAAAAATTTCAAAGTAAATATAAATATGCAATATTGTACAATAAATTTATTTTCTCTTCACTAGTGAAAATTGTAATTATAAATATGTGACTTTTTTGCATGCATTAGTGAAGCTATAATTATTCTTAAAATAATGTGTAATAGGTCTTCTTAGCACTTCAAGATTTAATGTTTGAATCTCATAGTCGTAGCTTTGTGAATGAATACTGTTGTTATTTATTGTACACATATGCAAATGAGTTTGAATATTTAATTAGTCCATTGTTTAGAGAGACCAAGTGATATCATAATGTGAGCTAAGTCCCAAGACATGAAAAATAACCAAGAGGCTAATACAAGACTGGATAGCATTCCATCTCCAAGTAGACTTGGTTAGAAAAAAATGAAATCCATTCCCTAACTGCATCACATGTTTTAGTTACATTACCCACCAGTTTCTTGAGAATGGCCCAGTCTAGGATGGTTTCAGTCACAGTTGAGGCTATATTATCCTCAAGTTGCTTAAAGTGATGGTCAAAGGCTCTTAGTGTCCTACCTTGCAACTCTGCTTCAAGATTCTTTGCATTGGAGAGTTGGTTCATCCTTGAGTGCACATTTTTGAACTCCTTTTGGACTTTTTCTTGTAGCCTTTCCTGTTCAACATGAATCTTGTCTTTGAAAACCTGTTGACTTTTATGTATTTCATCACATTTGACATTTAATTGCACAATGATGCTATACTTGAATTCTTCAAACCATATCTGGCATTTTAACATTTTTATCAATTTCCTTCTTTAAGTTGCCAAGTATTTGTTTAATCTCAGAGTTGTCTCTCTAAACACTATCCAAATTGATGGGACAATTGCTCCATATCTGTAGACAGTCTAGTCTCTATTTTTTTCATATTTATTTTTAGATCTGATCTAAGTCTATCTATGTTCACTTTCAACTTTTCTTCCATGTTGGGCCATCCTGCTACTAAATTCATCTTTCATCTCAATTTTCATATTATTCATGTTTTCTTTCATTTCTCCTTTCATATTCTGCATGTCTTCCTTCATGCTACTGATGCTACTATTCCCATTATCCAACTTTGCTTTCATGCTGTACATATTGCTGTTCAGGCTGTTTATCTCTGCTTTCATGTTCATGAACATATAGGGTATTTGTTCCATCATTGTCATCTCTCCAGTACGCAATGTTATTTTGCTTCCAAATGCCTGGGCCATTTCCTCATTGAGTGTTCCTTGAGCCCTTGTGCTTGAAAAAATATCTGAGTTGCAGCCTATGCCTGTCAAGAGTGATCAAGTTTGAGCATAGACCCCTGAGTATTTGGACCAGTAAAGACCCTTATCCAATACTACTAACATCATTTTTCATTTCACTGTTGCTAATATCTTGTATTACATGTTCCATATTTTTGCTTAGTATCATTAAAAAAATTTTCTCAATATTTGAGTATAATGCTATCTACTTTTTAAAATATAAATAGAGCTATGTCATAGAACCTTGTGCTATCTCTTTACCATTTAGTGCATACGCATTTTTATGTTGGTGTGTGTATTATTTTTAATGCCTAGCATTTAGCCTGTCTGTTTACATACCGAACTCACCTGCTTTAATTTATTTTTGTTAATTAATTATTTATTCATGGTCTCAGTTTATCATCCCATTGCCATCAATCAATTCATATACCTAGGCAAATTCATAAAAGTGAATAAGTTCCAAAAAAATTTTTTAATATACCAGTACAATTGCTGGACATCCTTGGAAACTTATGTTTCAGGCCCCTAAAGTCTGGGTGCCATAAATGTGATGGGATCTATGATATATCATACATTGAGTGCCATAAATGTGACAGTTCAGGTTTTCCACAAGAAGAGGGGAAATGCATCTAAGTATGGTCAGACTAAGAGTCTTTGACTAGGATTCCATGAATGATGCAATGAAGTATTTAACCAATCACCATGTCTATCTTCAATGGCCTACCTATAAGTTTACACATTAAATCTAGTTATAATTTAGACTATCTCATCAAGACTTCACTCTTCTTTTGGATTCCACACATGCCTCAGAATTTAAACCCAGGGAGAATTTTGCACTCAACTCTCTTCATCAATGAATTTATCTTAGATAGCAATTACAATACCTTTATATGGGTTCCAATCAAGTAAAGGACCCATTTAACCATATTACTATATTATAATGTAAAAGGTGGGTGTATGTAATCACATATGTATGGTTATGAATTGATGAATGAATGGATAAATAACTTTGATAAACTAGAGACCATTTAATAAAAATTAAATTAACAATGTTTATTTATAAACAAAATAAAAATTGAAAAACTTTTTTAACAAAAAATGGTTATATACATGTGTGTGTGTCAATTACGTATCCTTACCACATTAACATTTAAATACATTTATTAATCCAACACTTTTCATGATACATTTACATAATGGCACTATCTATTTAGAAAGCAGACAAGAGTAATGAAAAGAAAAATTATAATTTAATGTTACAGTGATTGCAAAGCTAACTAAGTATTTCACAAGATTATATGTTGGTGTGTGCAATAGCTTAATGGTTTAATTTCAACAGTAGCTTCATGGTTTAATTTCAACAGTAGAGGTTCCATCCACTTTGAGGATTCCCCTTAATTATATACTAGTTTGATAGAAAAGAACATTCATGCAAGAATATTAGTCATTTATACTGAATAAGCAAATATAAACAATCATTAGTTAACAAAAAATAAACAAATAAACTAGACAAACTCTATCCTGTAGCAAGTGCATGTTTTTAATATGAAAAATTAAATAAATCTTCTCATTATTCCATATGGTAGTAAGGATTATGGCGATACCTAATGCCTATTATCTAAACTTTATTTAATAAAATAAAAAAAAATGTCTAACTTAACAACCTTCCTCCTTGCCTTTCTTGACTTTAAATAAATAAAATACAGAGTTCTACAAACTTATATGTAAAATAAATAAAAAATTACACAACAAATTAAGATTTTCTTAAAGTTATGTTGCATAATGTTCGTGGATTAGGCAACTAACATCTCTGATAGATACAGTTCATCATTGCTCTGGTCATACTTCTGTGGAAAGTCACACATTACTTATGAGGACTTCTTGGCAATGTATTTGGAATGATGTTATTTGCATCTTCTGTTGTGTTTTCATTGTATCTATCGGGATGTTTACAACAAGGCATTTGATGTTTCAGCAGGCATTACACAATTGAATATTAAACCATCACCCTTCCTAACATCAGGGCTGATAACACTTTGGCACTATTGAATTAGATGTAGTTCATTGTTTTGCAGCTCATAAACAATTAATTTTTTTTAATTCAGTGTTTGGTATTTAACATTTTTTATAAAAACAGAATTATTCCATCATTTAAATATAACTATGCTGATGACATTCTATTTTATTTTATTTGTATTTGAAGAATAGTGTGGGGGGGTTTAAATGTCTATTTAAATTAACTCAGTTATTTTATCCAAATACATGAATCTATTAGAATTCTTTCTGTTTAAATATCAGCTGCAGTATCTTGTAATTAACATTACAATGATCAAATGAATAATTTGGTGTGTTCGCATAAGCCATTCATGTATTCTTAGGTTCGGACATTTGATTTTCTGGTGTTGTTGTTATACAGTTTTTGCATTCTTTGAAAATAGTAAAAGATGACAGAAATGAACTGAGTTAGTTTTTATGCTGGACTTGGCTTCTGTTGACTAGTATACTTGCATTTTATTTTATTTTTCATCACTGTGTAAACCATATTGTTGTGTGTATTATATTGATTGTAAGTAAAATAAAATTACATAGTAGGATTCATCTTCCACATATGGTTACCTCATAACTGGTTTGATATAAGATCATTACCATGTTTATTTACTCTAAGTCTTATATAATGATGTACAATACATTGACCTTGAATTCATTGTTTGCATATATATATATATATATATAAATTGTAATGAGCACAGATGACGTTACACTTTTTTTTATTATTAAACATTAAAATAAAAAGTTTGCATTTAAATTTTTTTTTTTAAGACAGAAAACTTGAAAATAAATTCTACCTTAAACTCGTACATATATAAATCATACAGAGGAGAAAAATTATTAAAATAAAACTTTATTAAAGAAAAAGTATTTTAAAACTAAATGTTAAAAAGATTTGGAGATAAAATTATATCTTTAAATTTATCTTTAAATATATCTTTGGATTTGGAAAACAGGTTAATTAATGTTATGAAAATGATTATTTTAATTAGTCCAAGTGAATAAGCCCTTGGGCATTTAAATGTATAAACAACGGTCAGATAGGAAAACAATAGAAACTTTTAGCACATAAAAAGAAATCCCTATTGGAATCGGACCTCAGCGAAAAGACCACCATCATCGTTGATGTAATGCTGAGTCACTCCTCAAGATTAATATAAAAGGAAAAGTTAGTTATTATGATGTGACTATATGTGTTAGTGCGGAGTTGAAGGAGAAGGGATTGAAAAGACGCACTCTTCAATCCCTTCAGTTTGTTTAAAAAAAAGAAATGACATCGTTTTCTGCATTAAGGACCAGCTCAAGTAAAGACCTCCGGATAAATAAAAACAATGGCTAACAGGATACTAATATCTTCAGTATGGCATGGGAATTCCCATTCAAATTCCAAACGGCATGCAATGAATAAAGAGGAACGTTGAAAAAAAAATCGTAAGAACTTTAAAAACATTTTGAAACACTATGAACATTAAATTAAAAACTTTCCATATTTAAAATAATTAAGAAATAGAATCCTATCTGACCAATGTTATTTATTAATTAGTTATAATTTCATTTAATATATTTCTTTTGTAAAATCATTTCCATTTATTTATTTATTTGTTCTTTAAGTTTTATTATGATTTCTGGTTTTCATTAAACTAGTTATATAAATATTAAACTTAACTCAGGCGTGAATGGCTATATAGATTTGTAAAGTTATATTAGGGGAGGGTAATCTTAGGTTATTCATTTCGTAGTTGAATTAGGTCAATGGATTTGGATATATTGGTGTAATTAGTAGATGTAGTATGAGATTCGCTATGGACAGAATCGCTATTATATGCCGCACACTTCCATTTTACCTATGGAAGGGATTATAAGATGTAGAATGCTGTTCCTTTCGATGGAGTTTTTTTATTGCTCTTCTTGTCTGATAGATGTAATATTCCTATCTGACAAGAAGCAGTTTCTTCTCTTAACCTAATTGTGCTGCGTATTCGTATTATGTTGAACACATCGATATATCAGATGGATTGAAGTTTGGTTTTACTGTGAACCTTTGGTCTAAGGTTAAACAAGGATTGAATATTTTCTTTAAAATGCAAATCTATGTAGTATATTCATACTCTACACTCTAAATAAAGATGCATTAAATTTAAGTTGGGTATAGACACTTGCATGGGTTCGTTACCGGTTGATTATGTTTTTGGTTTTCATATTCAATCAAAATATATATAGACATTCGGTAAATACTGATACCTTATGGTGAGTATCTAAAATGGATTTATTCGGATGTCTTTTAAGTTATTGGTGATAATGCAAGCATCTTATGGTGAATGCTATTGGGTTACTTATAAATTTCCCTCTGCAATTGACGGTATCAATGATTTTGTATTTTGATCATTTATGTTTATTTGAAATGTTTTTGACTGTGGAATCTATGTAACCGATCTATACTCAACATTTTTAAACAAATCTGTGCAAACTAATAATAGTATAAAATTTAAAATGTAAATTATAAATCTAAAATAAAAGTTAAAAATAAAGTTAAATGTTAAAGTAAACATATTAAAATAAAAATGTTAAATTATATATATATATATATGTGCATAAATAAATTTTTGTATGTTAATTACTGGCAGTGGCTTATTTTATTTATTTTTTAATATTGAAATATAATTAGATAAGATATTATATTATTAAATCTCTGCTACTCCCTGAGCTAGTGACTTGGGCTAACGACCGGAATCAAAATTAAAAAAAAAATTTTTATTTTGACTTATGTATCTGCATACTTTATAAATTTTTCTAGGTTCAAATGCCTAGATGGCGCCCTGTAGAGCAGATGATGGTAAGCTCCATTATCCGGATCGTTACAACTGGCCACCCAACCTGGACCGATCTATTAATAAAAACCAGGGCCCTGAGTAAATTTCTTTTTTTAAAATGAAATATTTTTATCTGTTACATAAAGTCGTATACTTTAAATTTTATAAAAGCGCTGCCAGAAAGAAATTGCACATATATGAAACACGAGAAAGTATAAATAATTTTAAATTGTACTTGTTAAAAAAAAAGAGAGAAAGCAAAAGGTTGAAATTGATATGTTTTTTTGTTGATATATATTATGCTTTTATGTGTATAGGCACACACAGCCACATATGTTTATGATGGTAAATGTGGTACCTCACGATGAGTACCATTGGGAATTTACTTCAGTGTAATCCTATTTAAGCATTTTAATCAGTCATAAATAAGTTGGTGGTATTTATAATTGTGCTGTAAATATACACATATAAATCCATTATCTTCCTTAAAACATATTTACCTCAGTGCAACCTTTCTTAAATAAATAATTTAAATAATTCATTTGTCATGCCGTGTGTAAAAATAAAATGTATAAAAAAAAATAGAACTCTTGTGGGGAGGAGGCGTAGATGTAAATGGTCCTTAGGAAAGCGATAGTAAACATTTTTTTTATATATATAGTCTTTATACTAACCGAATGTTTGTAAATTTTGTAAATCGTGTACCGTAATTACTAACCCTAAGTAAAATATTTTTTTTGTTCATTTTTTTAAGCAAGTTTACTGATATGTAACGAGCACAGACGATGTTACATTATTTTTTATTATTATTAAACATTAAAATAAAAAGTTCGCATTAATTGAAAATAAATTCTACCTTAAACTCGTACATATATAAATCATACAGAGGAGAAAAATTATTAAAATAAAACTTTATTAAAGAAAAGGTATTTTAAAACTAAATGTTAAAAAGATTTGGAGATAAAATTATATCTTTAAATTTATCTTTAAATATATCTTTGGATTTGGAAAACAGGTTAATTAATGTTATGGAAATGATTATTTTAATTAGTCCAAGTGAATAAGCCATTGGGCATTTAAATGTATAAACAATGGTCAGATAGGAAAACAATAGAAACTTTTAGCAAATAAAAAGAAATCCCTATTGGAATCGGACCTCAGTGAAAAGACCACCATCATCGATGACCTAATGTTGAGTCAATCCTCAAGAGTAATATAAAAGGAAAAGTTAGTTATTATGATGTGACTATATGTGTTAGTGCAGAGTTGAAGGAGAAGGGATTGAAAAGACGCACTCTTCAATCCCTTCAGTTTGTTAAAAAAAAAGAAATGACATCGTTTTCTACATTAAGGACCAGCTCAAGTAAAGACCTCCAGATAAATAAAAACAACGGCTAATGGGATACCAATATCTTCAGTATGGCATGGAAATTCCTGTTCAAATTCCAAACGGCATGCAATGAATAAAGAGGAACGTTGAAAAAAAAATTGTAAGAACTTTAAAAACATTTTGAAACACTATGAACATTAAATTAAAAACTTTCCCTATTTAAAATAATTAAAAAATAGAATCCTATCTGACCAACATTATTTATTAATTAGTTATAATTTCATTTAATGTATTTCTTTTGTAAAATCATTTCCATTTATTTATTTATTTGTTCTTTAAGTTTTATTATGATTTCTGGTTTTCATTAAACTAGTTATATAAATATTAAACTTAAGTCAGGCGTGAATGGCTATATAGATTTCTAAAGTTATATTAGGGGAGGGTAATCTTAGGTTATTCATTTCGTAGTTGAATTAGGTCAATGGATTGGATATATTGGTGTAATTAATAAATGTAGTACGAGATTCGCTATGGGCAGAATCGCTATTATATGCTGCACACTTCCATTTTGCTTATGGAAGGGATTATAAGATGTAGAATGCTGTTCCTTTCGATGGAGGTTTTTTTTATTGCTCTTCTTGTCTGATAGATGTAAGATTCTTATCTGATGAGAAGCAGTTTTTCTCTTAACCTAATTGTGCTGCCGTATTTGTATTACATTGAACACATCGATATATCAGATGGATTGAAGTTTGGTTTGACTGTGAACCTTTGGCCTAAGGTTAAACAAGGATTGAATATTTTCTTTCAGATGCAAATCTATGTAGTATATTCATACTCTACACTCTAAATAAAGATGCATTAAATTTAAGTTGGGTATAGATGCTTGCATGGGTTCGTTACCGGTTGATTATGTTTTTGGTTTTCATATTCGATCAAAATATATATAGACATTCGGTAAATACTGATACCTCATGGTGAGTATCTAAAATGGATTTATTCGGATGTCTTTTAAGTTATTGGTGTTAATGCAAGCATCTTATGGTGAATGCTATTGGGTTACTTATAAATTTCCCTCTGCAATTGACGATATCAATGATTTTGTATTTTGATCGTTTATGTTTATTTGAAATGTTTTGACCATGGAATCTATGTAACTGATCTATACTCAACATTTTTAAAGAAATCTGTGTGAACTAATAATAGTATAAAATTTAAAATGTAAATTAAAAATCTAAAATAAAAGTTAAAAATAAAGTTAAATGTTAAAGTAAACATATTAAAATAAAAATGTTAAATGTTATATATATATATATATATATATATATATATATATGTGCGTAAATAAATTTTTGTATGTTAATTACTGGCAGTGGCTTATTTTATTTATTTTTTAATATTGAAATATAATTAGATAAGATATTATATTATTAAATCTCTGCTACTCTCTGAGCTAACGACCGGAATCAAAATTAAAAAAAAAAAAAATTTTTTTTTTGACCTATGTATCTGCCTACTGTATAAATTTTTCTATGTTCAAATGCCTAGATGGCGCCCTGTAGTGCAGATGACGGTAAGCTCCATTATCCGTATCGTTACAATATATATATATATTAGTACAATCACTTTTTAATTAGGGTTTTCATCTTTCTAATAGATAAGTGAAATGTATCTATCATGATATTTTTTTTAATATAATGAAAAATAAACATTTGTTGCATATATATATATATATATTAAACTATACATTAACAAATATAATACATATTATATTCCATTAATATTAAAAATAAAAAAATAAAATTATTCCATTATAATTAAAAAATTTTTAAACCCTTCCACTACTATACATAAAACAAATCTAAAATCATGTAAAGCAATGAGACCTATCTTTATAATTTATTTTTAAGGTTGATGTGATTAACTAATCAAATATATATATTAGAAACAATAGACTTTTACTAAATTCAAATATACACATCTAACTATTAAATTTATGTACCTCTAAATATATAAATGAATAATAATATGTGTAAGTGACCTACAAACCAAATAATAAATGAAATATGAAATTATCTTTTATTATTTATAAATTCAATTAATTTCATAATAACTTTCATTAAAAAAAATAAAAATAATATATATCCTTCTTTAAATAATTACAACATTATTTATAAAACAAATATACATCCTTTATTTTATGTTATAGTTCAACTTTAAATAATATTGATGTTTTAAATATAAATACAAAGAATAACTATATTATATACTTGTAATAATATATATATAGATTAAATATATAAAGACATATTTTTCCTAATCATTATAATATAAATATAACAATTCATATAAACTTCAACCTATAAATTACATTTTAAGATTTTTAAATTATTTAAGATAATTGTCTGAACATCTGTTATACGTTTAATATTATTATAAAACAAGATGCTTAAATTGATTATTTATATAACTTATATTTTATAATGAAAAATAAAATAAACAAACCAAAAATATCATCTCAAAATATATTTATACATATAAAATTCTTTACTACCTTTTAAAATTCCTTAGTTAGTTTTCCTTTAAAATTAATTTACTCCATGAGTTATTTCTTTATCCTTTACTATTATTATAAATCATTCTTCATGAAGAAACTATTATTTAAAGAAAATTTTAATTCCTAACACATCATATTTTATCATTTCAAAATTTCCTTCATTAAAAAAAAAAATAAATAAACAAATTGAAATATTAAATCCAGCATGTCAATTCCAATTACTTCCAGATTATGATTAAATTGAGATTATACATTTAAGATACTATATCAATTTCAACTCCAGACACAAATTTATACATTGAATTTTTTAGTTGTTCCATTAAAAATTCCTTGGAATAAATGAATGATACACTCCTAGCTGGATATATTTTTTCTTACAACCATAATTTATGTATTTACCATAAGATATATATATTATTTCAGTATTTTGAAGAATAATAAATTTTATAGAACTAAAGTACAATAAAATCTTTATTTTTCAGTTGTTTGTTCTATATCTATTTCAATAATAATCTATGATAATCTTCCTTATTGTTCTATCTCCATCCCACAGATCTATTTTAAACTCATGTTATATATGTTCTCTTTTTAAAACAATTAACATTAAAATAAAAATAAAATATCAAGTATATATATATAAAATATTAAATTGAAAATTTGACATCTTTAAAAATATACATAAATAATTATTTATTACATTTAGTAATCATTGCAAATAAAATAATTTTTTTAATCAACAATTTATATGTCCTTATTTATTTTAATAATTAAATGTTCATATTGATGTACTATCAATATATATAAATAAAATAATAACTTCAAATAATAACTATATTTAATAAACATAAACGAAAAATTTAAATATTTCATATGTAAACATCAACTCAAAGAGATTTTTTTTTTAATAACAAATAACAAATTTTTAAAATATAAATATCGACTTATTGATATTTACAATATATATATATACATATGGGGAGGGGTGGGGTTTATTTATTCCCTAAATGAAAATACATGCTTACATTATAAATGAGTTTGATTTGGTGGTGAGAGTGAACAAAGGTTAGATTGTAAGCTACCCATACAATACAGTGTATATTGTGTCTTGTTACAGAGGGTACTTGATCATATTATAGTGTGTAATATTACAATAAATTATGTACTTTCTTTTACAATTTTTGCAATGTTTTTACAGAAAGAACTACTAAAGAGAGTGGAATGTGTAATAACATTTTTTGCTAGAGAAGGTAATTTTTAAAAAATGGCTTCAGCTATACACATTGTTGCCAAAAACATGTAATAATGTGTATGCTTTATGTTTACTTTTATCAATGAATTTTATTCAATGTGAATCAATTTTTAAAATTGATAATTATTTATCACTGTTTATTCATATTACCCAGTTTGTAAATTAGGATAGGAGATAATATTATTATTGATGTAAAGCGTCTGAAGCAAACGACATTAAAAAGAATATTAAACAGTGTTATTTTGAAAGTTATAGGCAGATATATAAGACAAGTATTAAAATATAATATGATTTACTTCTGGAGATTTTAACATTAACCAATTAAAAATTAAAATAATAACTTCCGTTTTTATGCTACAGATTTACAGTATTTCAATGATCTGTCTTTTTTTTTTCAAATCGAAAGATTGATTTAGTTTATGTTAAAAAAAACTCAATAATAATAAAAAATTCAGTGATTTTAAATTTAGATAGTTAGCAATTTGAACATATAAAACAATTTAAATATCTAAAAGACTTTTAGATAGAAAAACAGTGTTGGTGATGACAAGTATAATAGTTTTCAATTTGCTGCTAAATTAAAAAATTTAAATGATAGATGTTTAATAATATGTATATAATGCTAAATATAGTTGCATATGGGCAATTATTTTCCCATAATATTGTATGGAAATAAGAACTTTTTTATCAATGTAACTTAAATTGATTTAATGCTGCTTTCTAAGAATTTAAAAATTATGGTGACAAGCCCATAAGATTGATCGGTGTGATACTTAAGCATAATTTTCATAGGAGAAATAGATTCCATTTATATTATAAATATTATCATAAAAATATTATATATAAAGTATGTAACATTGATTGTTTTTATTGAGAAGGATTACTGACAGAAAAATAGAAAGGATAGCTATCCATTAGCAAGTTGATGAAGTCTTCCGAAAAAAATATTTGCAGCAACAAAATTTAAAGGTATAATGTCAATTACATAAACTAAAAGATGGATGTACTTCTGTTTCAAGTTTAGATTGAATAGTCTTTTCAAAATTCATTTCAAATTTATTATTTCTTGCCTTTTTCACTATCTTTGACTTTTTTCTTCAAAGAAGTTACATTGATTATATTTGTTTATGTATGGAAGCTAATAATAATGAATGACATAATAACATAGAGACGTGAATAGATGTGTACAATAATTGTAGTAAACAGTTTATAACAATATTTTTAGGTATTCAGTATTTTTTTCACTGTTTTTGTTTAATTAAAAAAATGAATAGTTAAAAAATTCTCACTTTAATATTTTATTTACTTTTACCCATTTTAATAATAAGCAAACCAATTTTATCTAAATAAAAATTAATTAAACAAATCATTAGAATGTGACAGCTTTGTCACTTTATTAAGTTTTGATTAAAATATATTCTAAATTATTGGATGAGTGAATATAGATGGCATTGCTGTCTTATTCAGAAAGTAACTTGTATTAAGACATGCATATATAAAACGCATTAACACAATTAAAAAATAGTTTCATTCATTTGTATTATTTAATAATTAAAATGTATCATTTTAATAAGGTATTATTTTATTAAAATAAATTACAGTGAACCAATTTTCATTTTATTAATAAATGAAAAAAAAAAATAGATTAAGATTTTTATTTATTTTATTTTATAAAAAAATAATTGAATTATAAGATTATGAAAAGCAGACAGGAATTATATTGATATTTTTTTTCAGAATTATTAAATTATTCATTTAAAAATTTCTGTACCAGAAAAAAAATCTAATTTCAGTTAAAATTATCCAAATAATTTTATGCTTTCATATATATTATGGTTTTCTTATCACTATTTAATTCTGAAAAGCTGATAAGGTCATGCATTCCAGATCAAACAAAATATATAATTAATATGTAATATAAATACAATGAGATCTGGAGTGATAATTAATTGGTTTTGGAGCAAATTTGTTATATCATCCATTTCTTATAGCTTACATTGAAATATGTGTATTTGGGAATAATCCATTCCAGACCCAAAGCCTAGAACAAAGTTATTATCTCAAACAATCATTTAAGCATGAACAAATAAAAATGTAAAAAAAGATATAATTATTTTATATACATACTGTGCGATTACATTTTTATAAAAGTCTAAATTAATCTTTTAAAATCATAAAATTAATATGTAAACAATCTGTGCAGATCATTGATTTCAGAGCTGCTTTCTTGGAAGATAACATTCAGCACTGATCCAATATGCATTAGCAGATTCACTATACATTTTAGCACTGTATATTCCTTTTTTTTACTGAATCCAGTGAACAATATTTTGTTGAAATAAACTAATTTGCAGGATATAGCAGATACTAATAGAATTAGCAAAAATTATTCAATTAGTTATTTGATTTTTTTACAAAAAATAACCAATTTGATCCCATCACATTTTGGTTAAGCAACTACCAAATGTTTCTAATTGTTCTATGATGTTATAGTAAAAAGTGCTTAATTTGGAATTTCCTCTTGCTGATTATGAATTTTTTACTTTTATTTTTTAAGATATTTTAGCCCTACCATATTCAAAATTTTCATTAACAGAAATTTTACTTTACATTTTTTTTTTTTATTATAAATGATCTTTTTTTTTCTATTTCAGTACTGATCAACTTTTTTACTCGATTTTTTGGCTCCTAAGAAAAATTTTAATCCATTCATATATTAAAGGCATTTAAAAACACTAGTAAAGAATTACAAATTGCAGGAAAAACAGCTACAAGCATTGGATTTTGTTGATTTTGTGTTTCCATTTATAACATTTGGATTTCCATTATTGTTATTTATTGTAAATGCCTTTGAAATTAATACTTTTTTGATGTTAACATTTTTGATGTTAACATTTATCAGCTTTCCAATTATGTTTTTATGGCTCATAGCTAAAATTTCTACATTAAATACACCTTCAAGAATAGTTTTTTTTTTTTAAAAAAAAATGTAATTTTTTTCACAAGTAGAGATAGAAAATATAACCTAACTAAATTAAAGTTATAATTAAGTTTTATAAGATAAAAATGGGTGACATCCTAGTATTAATTGTATATATTTGTATTTGTTGTTCTATTGAGAAAAAGTGTTTATGGCACTATTTTGTCAATCTATAAGATGTCATTGTAATTATTTAATATAATCAATAAAATCTATGAAGAATTAAAGAAGGATATTTTTAAAAAAATTAAAAGTGAATAAATAAAAAATGTGTAAAAAATGTTTTTAGAGAAAAGTTAAAATATACAGATGAATAAAAATAGATAATAAAAAGATATCAAATATATATATATATATATATATATATATATATATATATATATATATATATATATATATATATATATATATATATATATATATATATATATATATATATATAAAACAAAAAATGAAACAACTTAAAAAAATTAAAAAATTAATAAAAATATGGGCAAAAAACAAGAAAAGCAATAAATAAATAAATAAATTGCTAGATGTGTGAGTTGAAAATAGGTGAGGGATGAAAGAAAATAAGCATAAGGTATACATATCACACAGACAAAGAGATAAATATCTAGATAGAAAGGTTAGATAGATAAAATAGAATAGAATAAAATAAATAAATAAGGAATTAATGAAAGATAGACAGATTGATAAATATTATTTGTGAGTGGATGGATAAGTAAGTAGATTGATAGTTAGATAGGTAAATAGGTATGTTGACAGATAGATAGATAGATAGATAGATAGATAGATAGATAGATAGATAGATAGATAGATAGATAGATAGATAGATAGATAGATAGATAGATAGATAGATAGATAGATAGATAGATAGATAGATAGATAGATAGATAGATAGATAGATAGATAGATAGATAGATAGATAGATAGATAGATAGATAGACAGACAGATAGACAGATAGACAGACAGACAAACAGACAGACAGATAGACAGATAGATAGATAGATAGATAGATAGATAGATAGATAGATAGATAGATAGATAGATAGATAGGTAGGTAGGTAGGTAGGTAAGTGGGTGGGTGGGTGGGTGGGTGGATGGATGGATGGATGGATAGATGGATGGATGGATAGATAGATAGATAGATAGATAGATAGATAGATAGATAGATAGATAGATAGATAGATAGATAGATAGATAGATAGATAGATAGATAGATAGATAGATAGATAGATAGATAGATAGATAGATAGATAGATAGATAGATAGATAGATAGATAGATAGATAGATAGATAGATAGATAGATAGATAGATAGATAGATAGATAGATAGATAGATAGATAGATAGATAGATAGATAGATAGATAGATAGATAGATAGATAGATAGATATTGAACTAGTCCATTCCAAACTTTTGAACAAGCTGATATTTATTCTTTAAATGATATTACATGAGAAGGATAGATATTATCTCTACATTAAGTAAAGTGCATTAAGTATTGACAATACTCATGTTATGATGAAAATAATCCTTAAGTTCAGTTCAATCCCACTAAATTCACATATAAATAGAATATATTATCTAATAAATTTTACCTTTTAATATTTTGTGTTTGATTGATTATATAAAAATTATTATAAAGTAACATGGTATTTTGCTAATTGTCTCCTTTATAAATTTAAATATTATTACCGTCATTTTTTAGTTTTCTATTATTAACTAATTAATTACACAATTATTTCGTTATCAACAGGAGACTTTCTTGTGGCATTATCAACAAACCATATAAATCCTGACCAAATCAATTCAACATTATTTTTTTATTTAGATTTCTATCTATGATATCTACTTATAAAAATAAAATGTCTCAATATGCTTGATTATAGTATGTTAATCATGTATTTATTATTTATTGTCCAAAGATATTTTTAGTATAGGCTATTGCAACTTCTAATTGACAGTTTCTATCAATATTTACTTAAAATAATGTTTGCATTACATGATAGATGATCTGTAAAGATTAATTGTTCATTTATAAAAGTATTATAAGCTACACATAAGTTTCAAATTGTTCTCTCTATGATTACTTTACTAGTGATATGCTATTAAAAGTTTTATTTATAAATAATTATTATTGAAAAACCATATGTAATAATGATACAATTGTAAATCAAAAATAATAGTTATCCATGTTAGTCAGGCACCCAAATGTTCTGATCTGGTTACTGGTGTTGTTAATCCAGCTTAATCAGGCTCCACGTGTTGTCAAATAAAAATCTGGATGAGATTATTCTGTCCTTATGGTGAAATTCCTTTAGCTTGGAAATGAATGTGTCTTCAGGCTTGGGATGAGGAAAGGTAAACTTGTTGCGACATCTGGCCATGCAGATGGCATAAGTGAGAAAGGTTGAGAGTCTTGTGGTGACATAATCCTTGGACAGGAAGCAGCATTTAATATTTAAGATTTTGTTCAGGGAAATGTGGCAGTGGTAAGTAATGAAAGTTCTAATTTTGTTATATGCTGGGCAATCATTTATCATATGATCAAAGGTTTCACAGGGTCTATGGCAGTTGTGACACATAGGATCTATATTCTTGAGGAGATTTCTTGAGGAATCTCCTGTAGTGCAGGAACCAGTTTGTCTGGAGTGAATTCAGGTTGATTTTTATGAGAAAGTCCAGGAACCTGGGCTCCAGCTTGAGATGCTTGAAAAACCTGGTGACCACCTGATTGTTACCACTGAGGTAAGGAATGGTAGGGTTTTGTGTGGGAAATAGCAGGCTATGAGCATCCCAAATGGAGATTTTTTGTCTGAATACTAGGGTAGAGTGGCCATTGTGAGCAAAATGGTAGTCAAGTATCTGATTTAGCCAGCTTATCTTTGAAGGTGGAGGTCTGTCTGATGAAATGACTGGTTGTTCCGCTACAATCTGGGGAAATTTCTTTTGTAGGATGTGGATCAGAGAGTGACACTTTTGGAAATATATAGAAAATGTTGCATGCAATGACATACCATTATTTTTACTATGTCACTGCATGCGTTCAATTCCTATGGTCGCTGTTTTACCATTCCACAACAGCCATGCACAGATTCATTTGATTTTTGTATTGAAAGTCTTTGTCATGTTAATTATGGGTAGATAGTAGCAATCTTTGCCATTACCTTGATATTGAGGAGAGAGGTTTTCCCTTGCAGTGATAAATAAACCTTGGAAATGTTTTTAACTGTGTTGGTGGCAGCTTCAATGATGGAATTCTGTATTTGTATTGACATGGCTTGCGGTGACTTGTATATGGGAAACCCCAAAAAGTTTTGGGGGTCTGCTGAGAAAGGCAATGATATCTTCATGCTGGTGTTGATTTTCCAGGCTGATGACTTGTTGAGGTTGAAGAAAAGTTTGGAGGATTCGGAAAATTTTTTGATTATTTGGATGAGAGGTTTTAGATATTTTTGGGAGGGTAAGGTGACAAGGACATCTTCCATGTAGGCAAATGCTTTACAGTGTTTCTTCAGCTGGGGTATATAGATTCCTGGAAGTTCTGCCTCAATCTGTTTAAGAAGGGGGTTTAAGTAGAGTATAAATAGGAGACCGCTAAGTGGAGATCCTTGAGGTATGGATTTTGAAGGAATAAAACCATCTGTGAAGAAACCATTCAGGGAAATGTGGACCAATCTGTTATTTATTAGATTGTCCAATATCTGAATGATTTGAGTATGAATGTCTAGTGCTGAGAGGCAATTGAGCAGGATATTGACATCTACTGAATCAAATGCTTCAGAGATGTCTAGCTGAACGGCAATGGGTTTGAATAGATTCTTGGATCTAATATGATCACCTAGAATTTTTATCTCCCCGATTGCAGAGAGTGTGGATGAGCCCTTCTTTTCAAATTGCAACTGGGATATGTTGTCCAGAATAACATCTTGTATTTTCTCCTTGATCACACCTTCAATGACCTTTAACAGAATTGGGGTCATGGAGATTGGTCTTATGCTAGATAGAGCAGTTGGGTCCCGGTTTTTCTTAAGAAAGGGGACCATCACTATGGGATAAAGTTTGGGGATCTTTTTTCTGCTGTTTGCAAGATGGTTAATTAGTTTTAATACTATGGCAGCTGTGAAATTCTCAAGGTGCGTAAGTATGAACTTTGGAATGCCGTGTAGTCCTGGATGGACATTGGATGGTAGGGCGGCCAAGCAGTTTTTGATGTTTGATATTGTTATTCCATGTTCATTGTTTTGTGATGTCTCATGCCACTGATTTGTGGGGTAGGTAACAGAGTTTTATAGGCAATTTTTGAAATATGACTCTATTTGAATGAGCACTTGTTTGCCGGAGGTATGGCTACCACCGATGAAGAGGGACAAAGGAGTTTTTTGTTTTTTTCTTGCCCCCAGAGCCCATCTGAGTTAGCCATGTGTTCAGCAGTCTTAGCCAGGTAAGTATAACCTAGCATTCTTTGTTGCTATTATTTCAGCAATCGCAGCTTGTTTCTGCTTATACTGTGTTTTAAGTAATAGGAGGTTGTCTATAGTACCATCACTTGAGAAATTTTTAATCCTATAGTGTAGCAGATCAAGCTCATTCATAAGGGTTGTTGACCCTTTATGTTTTTTAGTGTGCTGTATGATTATGGTTTGGAGGATGCCTGTGAATGTGAACCAGGCTTTCTCTGGATTTATGTTAAGAATGTCAATTTTTTCAAAGAGTATTTAGGCATCTGAGAAAACAGCTTCCGTGGCAGCAGCTTTAGTTATAATTCTGATTGTTTTATTGTAGTCTATGGGAGTGTAGGAGTCCAGATCTAGAGACGCTATCAGGGTAAGATGGTCTGAGAAGGGAACAGGTTGAATCTTGGCTTCCAAACCATAGTGCACCTCTGAGGTGTAAAACATTAGGTCAATCAGTGTTCTAGAGCTCTTCATATAGAATGAGTATGCATCCGCAGGAAAGAAACCTCTGACATTTATGAAACCCCTGGCTAAAAGATGAAGGTATTTCTGTGTGAACACATCATATTGCATGTTGAAGTCCTCCAAGAGGATTGTAGGGCCTGTGTTGTTTGCAGTGATGAGATTTATGGTGTGTATTATTCTAGAATAGGTCAATGGGTTGTTCTGGCAGTATACGTAAATTGCAATGAATTCACTAGATTGGTATATAAGCTTGATTGCAATGAGATTGGCATCATGGTAAAGCACTTTTTAGGAAGAAGGTGGTTCCCTGTTATTAATGATGATTCCTACCCCTCCAGCAGCTTATGTATTAGTAGACAGAAGAGTGAAGCCCAGTTTTGAAAGTTCGAGAATTATGTGAGGGTTGGAGTTTAGTTTATATTTGGTCTCTCCTAAGAATAAAATATGAGGAGATGTAAGATGGAAAAAATGCCTAATCACATATAAAAGGTCAGGAGAATTAATTCCCCTGATGTTAAGACCAATGATTTGGCACTTGATCCTATCCATAAAGATTATTGCTGCTTGGTTTTACCGCCAGCGGAATCTTTGATTGAAGGTTGTAATGGTCCTTGTGATCACTGAATTTCTGATCTGGCAAGGATGGCCTGTGGAAATCAGCTTGAAAGAGCTCAGTTTCATTGTGTGATTTATGACTGAGAGAGTTTTTGGGTGTGCTTTGTACCTTCCTCTTGATTTTTTCCAGAATAGAATTTACACTGTAGGGAAAAGAGAACTTTAGGTAGTTAGCCTCGGAAGCAGGAGATAGGTGTGAGTCCTCTTCTTCAGAGTAGGCCTTTGAAAGTTTGGAAGATTTTTTTTTATTATTAGCATTAGGGGGTAGGTTGAAATCCATGTCTAGTCATAGTCCAAGATGGGTGGTGAAGATCTATTTTTTGTAGGTGTGGGAGCTTTCATATGGGATGATTTCATACAGGGTATTGATAGTTTTGATGCGTCTATTTTAGATTTAGTGTAAGAAGCCGCTGGTTTTGATCTTAGAGTCTTGGAGTTCCAAGTGCATTGTTATGGTCTTGATGGTCTATGCTGAGAGGTGCATCATCTGTATCGTCAGAAAAGATTGTTAGATTTTTGCATCTAGAAGCGTTATTTGGTTCTTTTGATTTTGAGCTTTTTGGTAAATTGTCTGGTTTCTGTGAGTTATCTCTGGGCTTGGTGCCATTTGGGTTTTGATATGCTATTTGTATCTGTTTGCTGTCATTAGATGGTTTTCCTTTGAGTTTAGTACAATTCATAAGGTCTTTGGTGTTGGTTAATTTACTGTAGGATTCGACTTCAGCTTCAGCAGTATGCAGGCCTGGAGTGTTTGTGGTTGGCATTTCATTATGTGTGACACATCAGCAGGTGTGAGTCTATGAGGTGCTTAACATTTGTGAAACTTATTTTCCTTTTGACGATAAGAGGTGCATATTTTTGCTGGGCATTCTTTTATGAGATGTGTTCTTTGGCCGCAATGAAAACATTGCGGCCTGATGCCAACGAAGGAAAGTATCATTGGACAACCTTTTGCTTTAATGGTAGTTGGTATGTTGGTGGGCCCTAGACCTTTTCTTAGTTGAATTTGAAATGCTGCAGTGTTGGATAGGGTGGACTTGATCATCTTGTCTACTGGCAGATATGAGAAATTCTGGATTTTCCCGTAAGGTAAAAGGATTTCTTGGAGGAGATTATTGTCAAGGCCCATGATACAATTCTTGAGGGTTCCAATAAGGGTAGCAGGTCTGTTTGTATCAACATATATAAGGAATTTGTTGTCGTTTTTTGAAATTTGATATAAATTCATTTCGGAAGGCCCAAGTGGCAAATTCGACAGCTTTCTCATTTGGTAGTGAGGATCTTTATCCCTCTTTATTTTATTGTTTATCAATTCTATAGTGCTTACTGGGGAATTTATGGGTGAGCAATTTGGTTCTGTCCTCAAACAATACTTTTATCATTGTGGTAGTTTATAAATTTGAGGAGGGTTGAGGTTTGTTTGGTTGAGTCAACCGGCTGATTGTTTTCGTGAAGTCATTTATGGAGAATTCATCAGTCTCAAGCCCCAAGATGGTTTGATTTTCCTGTTGTAGATTTTTTAGTTTTAGTATATCTAACATGGTAAGGTTGTGATTAATTTTCTGGGTATGGAGCAGTTTTCATTGTATGAATTAGTTTTTAAGTTGTTGGTATTTTGTACAGACTTAGATGGACTTGTAGTACCAATTTTTGCTATGTTAGCATATGATATGTGTCTCCTAGATGAACTGTTAGCCTTTGTATTACAGTTTTTTGGAATAGGTGTTATGTGAGGAAGGTAATTTAAATCACTCTGTGTCAAATCTAGTGTTGGGTTTGTCTGCTTGATTGTTGAATAGTTTCCCTTATGACCGGTATAAAAAATTTTATTTTGATCTTCTTCTCTCTGGTAGTTTAGATGCTGAGAGTAAGAGGGAAGAGTTGGGAATTCATTTATAGAAAGTGGCATGCTTTGTAAGGAAGTATTTTGAAAATCAGTGAAACTAATTGTATTGGTATGTTTTAATACGGGTTCCGGTATTGTATTACGCATGGGTGTTGTTTCAGAACTGTATTTATTTATAGTATCAGTTTTGGGTGAGTTTGAATTAGTTAAAAAGATGTTTTCAGATGGTAAATTGTTCATGGAGTTAATTTTTGGTTGAGTCTCACGTTTATTCCTAGTTGAATGCGTCGATACAGGAAGTGACACTATTGCATTATTTTCTGTTGAATCTTCAGATATTAATGTAGTATTATCATTAATATATGTGCTGCAGCTATTTGTTTCTGTGTATTTTTTAGTTTGGTGCCTTTATTATTTAATTTATGTGCCGGTTCAGGCCAATGGATTACATCCGTATTAAAAAATTTTTCTTTAGTACCTTGTTTATCCGCTATGAGTGATGCATCAGTTGAACTGTAGCCTGTTGAACAGTTTTCGTCGTTATTCACTGTATTGTCTGAAAACTCATGGTTCATTTCTGAGATTGTTTGTTTGGAGGTCTTTATTTTAGGTATATTATGATGTGAATTTTGTTTATTATTACTATTACAGTTAAAATCAATATTATTTTTATCATTTATTTCCGTAGATATTTCATTGGTTTTAGAATCGCTATTGACATGGCTTTCTGGTATTAACTGAGGCTGGTAAGAATAATTTTTATTTTTATTATCAGTAATATTTGTGATGTTGAGGTTAGCTGTTGTATTATGCTTGGTCTCATGTTGCTTAATTAGCATCTTGTGTGTACAATTGGTTTCACAAAGCTTACATAAATCTTCTGCTGTATTTATGCTGTCTTCATTTTTGTTTGCATCATCAGATATCGTTGCGATTTTTTGCTTTCCATATTTTTCTATAGCACTTGAATTATCAGAGGCCAAATTTTGGTTATTAGTGCTAGAAGGTTTATTTCCTTTTATGATTTGAGAGTTCATTTTGAAGTGAGTTTGTGATATTTTTTCAACTTGAATGCAACCTTCAGAGTTTTGATTGGATGCTACGCTGTTTTCTAAAGTGTATTCCATTGCATTGGCAATTACGTTAACATTTGAAACATTTGCATGCGCTTTGGGAATGGTAGGGCCTATGCTAGAAACATTGTTGGCTTTCAGTATTTTCAACAGCCTAAGGTTAGTATTCTGGTATTTAGGCACACTATGTGAATAAAATTTCTTAGTATTAATGGTTACGTTGGAACTTTGTGAGTTTTCCGCACTGTCGTTTAAGTCATATTTATGCCTAGGTCTATGTTACCCTTCAGGCTCTGGAGAACGTTCAACTTCACGGAGTACTCTGTGACTTCAGATTTTGTTGTTTTAACTCTATTGCAATTATCAGATTCATTTACATTTTTATTTTTTATTAGATCTTGGGAATACATATAGTCATGATTATTATCATTGTAATTAAGCATTGTATGAGAAATATCAACTTTACCCTGATCTTTCGGCAGGTTTACTGTTTCTTTGTTAGGTTCTAGACCCTTTATGACGTTTCTAAATAATTTCTTTTTTTTTAGATGTCTGTTGCATTTTTTTGATATTTTTAGTTTATATAATGCTTGACTCTTTTTTGGCTTCGAATTAACAGAGCTAATTCTTTTAGATTTATCATTTATTCTGGGAGATCTTTTTTTTTATT
>JAQFVV010006429.1:1464492-1537146 GCA_028023455.1 Epiperipatus broadwayi
GTACCGGTCAAAACAGTGTGCTCACTTAACCAAGGTTTCAAATCCTAAGCAAAAGTACTCTAGAATCCGATCACATCTTTCCTTGAGATACACACAGGTGCTGGAACAATCCTGAATTCTAACCTATTTGCCTATTCTTCGAATCTCTGACCCAATGAACAACAATTCTGATGACACAGTAAAATTGCTTTAAATCCGTGCCCATAAGCAGAGCGGTGGAGCATAAGATCAGACTGATGATGATGATCGAGGTCGGAGTAGCCCAGGAATTACATTTATTATACTTATTTATTAATGCTAAGCTCTTAGCCAACGAAAATAGTTCTAAATATTAACTATAAACTAATAATTCAAAACAAACCAGGATTTAATAAATGTAGAAAATGCATATATATGTTACAAAATTGTTTTAAAGCTTGGAGGGATCTTATACATTTTGAAAACTTGGGATTTGTTTCATAAAATCCCCATTACATCAATAATTGAGTCACTCACCATTTTATAGAATCGTGTTATAATTTAAATGGGGTTAATATGTCAATTCTTATAAGTGTTTACAAATAAAATGTTGTGGATGTACAAACAATCTACAAGATCGGAACAGATCTTCGGGATTACAGAAAAGATACACGATAATTTAACATTCTAAATCATTTTGATAAATAAATATAAATGTCGGTCTCAATCATTCATTTACAATCTTAAAATCATCACATATGTTTGAGTAGGCATTGTTTGGACATAGCAATCTCTATATTAAGTGTCACATAAGGAACAAACAATGCGCGATATTTACGAGAATGAATTATACAAATTGATTTACGTCTCTGGGAATCGATAAAGTCTTTTAAAGAAAAGCAGTTTTTAGAACAACATACTGAACAGATTTTCTATAGAAATGAATCTTTATCTTTAACACATCATTGCGACTTTACTAAGATTAGACAACTGATAAAGTTAATAAGCAAGGTGAAGTAATGGTACTAGCATACAATAACAAAAATAAGGCCTCAAGGCGATTGTGGGATATTTCATCATTTAAAAGAATACTTTGAAATGAACTTGAGATCGGATATGTCTGCACCTTCTGCATGGGGAGCGATATCAAAGTAGAGGCTGAGAATGAGACCCCCTTAGGATCATTAAGTGTACTGCCATCTGCAGCACATAATCCTCTTAAACTTTACATTCAACAGAGAGTAGCGTCTCTCTGGTTAGGAACGATTTTGGAAAGAAGGACGGGAGCTTCATGCTTTCGATGTCCCCAATAATAAAACGTATCAAGAAATGGAAAGATAAAATATCAGAAAAGAAAAAATATGCCAGCCTTGAGCGTTTCTATAATTTTATAATATCATTTAAGAGTTTGAAAATGGTCTAATTTCTGACAGTTAACTAATCTGATTTCAATTCAGAGTCATTTATCTAATCTATAATGAATCATACTTACGCTTCTATTTACAATATTATTCAAGTCTAACCACATTTATATTTAAAGTAATCGATTCCCAAATACGTATTAATCTGGTGGAATTTGCCCTTCAGGCACCAGCAAAAAGGAATGGATTAATTATAAGAAAGTTCACGATCTTTTTAAAATAGAAAATCAAAGCAAATTCATCCACAGTAAAAGTTTTTAATTTACTTTAAGAGTAAATGCAATTTAAAATGAAACTCAACCTCGTGAAAGCAATTCTCTATTTAATATAGACAAACTCTATGTGATAAGTTTTAAATAAAGCCCAACCCCTTTTCCCAAGTAAAAACAATTATTTCCCCCTTGCTCGCGAATTTAGCGATTTTGGCACATTAAAGAAAATAAATTATATCTATACATTAAACAAAGTATATGAAATCTTAATGGAATCACACACATTTATATATAATTTAATTAAGCGTGAAAGGTAAGTTAAAATACATGATATTAATAAAAGATTACTGAGAGAGAGAGTTTAAAAGCAAAATTAGCAGAAGCTTATAAAACAATATATAAATTAAGATATGAAGGTTTGAAGCGTCTATAGATTACAAAAGTATTGACTTATAAAGGCAGTTCTATGTTAAAAGGTTACCTAAGAAAAAAAACAAGCATGGCGGCGCGCCATTAGCAATCAGCAGTCGGGAAGCAATCATGTTGTATGGTCAGCCAGATGGAACATGGCAATTGTAGGCAGACAGTTCTTCGGAGAGAGAAGAAGAAAGATGCTAGATTCCACTACTCAAAATTCATCGCCAGCAGAACCCTGGCGTTGGTTTCTTAGAAGTAATTAACTCCAACTGACTAAACTCCTCTGAACTTAACTACGACCTGAAGGTAAACTGAACTGACTTCCTTTGTTCTGTGGTCCCTTTTATGACATTTTAATACTGCCCAGAATGCAATCTCATCTACCAACCTTATCTCTGTAATCCACTTAAAAAAAGCAACATTTAATTAGCAAAATATTTTCAGTTGATAAGGCCTGAAATACCATTTTTAACTGTTTTGAAAGATTTGAAAACAACTCATAAACAATTTGTTTTTTTGATTGTAATTAAGATTTATAAATTTTAATTATAGACAACGATTTGACCAAAGATAATTTCAGTATTTCAAGCCTTCCCCATTTTTTTCTTTGTTGTTACATTAAATGCACACAGATATAAAAATAATTACAAATGTATTTTCCAGTAATAAAATTATTGCTTTAGTCAAAATATATATAAGCATCGCTCAAACTACTGTTTCATTTTTACTAAACAAAGATTAATTTCACTAATCTTTAGAATGATTCGGCATACAGTGTGTGAGTGAATAGCATATATTTATAGCAGGGTCTAAATTGCGGACCCCTAGGAGGTTAGTGTAGATGGTGACACATGAAGCATCGATGATGATTAGACATCGATTGGTTCAATATATATGCAATTTTTTTTAATTATTCAAAATTATGCAAAATTTAACTTAAATAAAGATGTAGATGTTCTAATAGACATAATTTTGCATATCATTGTATGAAAATTTTCCAGTATAAAATGATAAAAAAATAAACAAAGAAATTTGTAATCTAGAATGTGATTAATACAGAGCAAAGATTTTTGAACATATAGTTAAATACAGGTAAAGAAGAAAATATTGTCAAGGACAGTGCAATAGATAAGATGGTAAGGCAATTGAATGAGATATAAGATTGTCAAAACTAATTTTTATTAAATTAGTAGCAGAAGAAACATTTCTAAATATAATTTTTAGCAAGGATTGTGCACGTTTCTAATGAAAGAATGAATACCACTTCCTCTTTAATAAAAACAAAATTATTCAATTCTTTAAACAAATTTTTTCAACGACTTTTTAAAAAAGTGCAAATATTATCATTTTTATTCTAGACTTCTTATTTCTAAATAAAAACGTTTGACAGATAACTTTTTTTTTTTTTGTTATATGTGTGTTATCTTACTCTAATAAAAATTAAATAACTATTATTCCTATCTCTATTTAGGAGAAATGTTTGCAACCCAGAACAATTTATTTATTTTCTTTCCTAGCTAAACAGGTTCAATTGGGAATAATGGGCTATTCAATCGATTTAAAATCAAATTCTGGTTAAGAATAAACAACAATATTTTTACTTCTATCTTCAAAAAATATTATTGAAACTTCATTTTCAGGCAAGAATAAACAATCAATATTTTTACTTCTATCTTTTAAAAAACATTATTGAAACTTTATTTTACGACGTATTAATAATTTAGGAATATTTTATTTCACAGCTTATTTAAAGGAGGCGGATTTCTCAATTTTTTTATTTACATTTCTTTTAATGATTACTCGTCTCACTAAGAGAATAAATTAAAACTCCACTTTCATTTTTAATCTCAGAATTTAAGTTTTCAAAACAGTTTTATGTTTAACTGATAGTTCAATAAACATAGAATCAGTATATTTATGTATATGGTAGTTGGTTTTGAAAAAGTATTTTTTTTATATTAAAATTTTAAATTCATTCTATATATTTTGTATTTGTAAATTTTTTCATTGGTAAAACTTGCAAAAGAGAATTTATAATTGGTGTTGATATAAAATAAAATGAATTTATATACAACTTCATATTCCACCAAATACCATTTAAAAAAAATATGAAAAACAATTTAAAAATATAACTAGATAGACTTTGCTTATAAACCTGTGATGAAAATAGTGATGGTTACAACTGTCAATTCACTTTTTCCAAACTTTACAGAAGTAAAAAATCTACCTAGTGATAATTAGTTAAATTTATTTAATTAGTTATTACAATTATTGATAAAAGATCTGGCTTAAGCTTCTTCTCCCATATTATTAAAAACTAAGATATTAAGCTAATAGGTCTTAAATGAAGTGAATGGTTAAAATACATTGTTTTAGTTTCAATAATAATTTATTATTTCTAATGTATACAGTGATGTGTAATCATACAATTGGGGTTTACATTGTTGTTCAAACTATCTTGTTATTTCCGTTTGGATTCTGATGAGTCTATGTTGCCCAATATGGTGTTTTTTTCCTAATCTATTTTTTTTTACAATTATTTATGAAAAACTGCAGACCAATGATTAATTGAATGATCTAAAAATAATATCTATAGAAAAACTATATCTAAGATAACAAATTACAGAAAAGATAAGAATCTACTTTTTGTAACTAAAGCTGAAAGAATAATTTAATAAGTTATATATTTTATATTATTTTGAGAGCTTGCGATTTTAATTTGTTTAATTTTTCTACATTTTTAGAATTTTAAATTTTATATTTATTATATTTTTAACAATATATATATATATATATATATATATATATATATATATATATATATATATCATTCATACTTTTACTATTACATCTATTGCTTTGTTAATTAGATTATTTTAAACAAGTTGGATAAAACAACTTTTTTAAATAAATGTTTAACTCCAGTAAAAATATGAATAATAAATGACATAAATTAGATGTACATTCACGATGTTCAGAGCATCTCGCACATGCGCTCTATTATTATTATTATTATTATTATTACTATTACTACTACTACTACTACTACTATATTATTATTATTATTATTATTATTATTATCATCATCATCATCATTATTATTATTGTGTTTTAGTGATATACTTTATTGACACAAAATTGTATTATGTATGATTTATAAATGTTTTACAAAGATTTTTTCAGGGTTACAAAGGCCATACAAATATAACTAATGTTGTATGAATTAGAGTGATATAGCTTACAGTAATACTGGAATGAGTTTAATCGATTGTTGATTATTGTATAAATCTGACTAACATAGCTGATTACAGTACAATTATATGAACATAAGACTTTATATAATTATTTCATGTTGTATTAATATGGACATTGGTAATTATAAATAATAGTCATTAATGATAGTTTGTTGTACAACATAACATAGGATATAATAAAAGTTTATTTGCCTGAAGCTTGACTGATCTACTTTGACAGTCTTATTGGCATTAGACTAATCTAATGAGAATATCTGAAATGAAACCGTTTATGCAAATAGTGGTACCATGAAGCATATGAGATATCCAAGAAGTTTGTTAGTACAGATCACTGTGGCTGTGGTTGCTTAAGGTTGGACTGCTCTCTAAGGAGGGACCCGGTTGCCATGAAAATATCAGAGAGGATATGTTGTTATCTCATGCTTTTAAATGTCAAAATTTGTTACTAAATGTGGATGGATGACACATGGTGTTGTTGCCTAAAAAGAAGTAACAACAGGAGTATAAGAAGGCAAATAGAATAAATGTGGCTGCATGTGCCATGGGAATGTGTGCTCTTTGAAAAGACTGAGTTATATGGTATATGGGAGTGGCATCCCACCTCTATACATTGAATATAATTTGTCATGTGGAATTTAGTCCTCAGCAGTTATGAAGAAAGTGTTGTTGAGTTGTGTGGTATAGTCCACAGAATGGATCAATGTTTTATACAGATAACAATACTGCAGATAAAAGAAAAATTTGGAGCGCAAGCAGGTTGAGTCTTATTAGAAAATCAAAAATATCAACTCTAGTGCTCATTTTTTAAATTGACAGAGATGACATTGGTTATTAATGCCAAAAATGGGAAGGGGGTAATCATTGTTTGAGTCTGGATAAAGCAGGTTGTATGTTTCATAGTAAGTGTATTTGGAATTGTGAGAGAGGGTGACATGCCCTGTAATATCTAGAGTTGAGCAGATGAGAGCTGTAAGGTATGAGGTTAACCATATGAGTTATTTTCAGCAGGCAATGAAGGTTTTGGAACTGACTGGTAATAGCTGCTATTAGGTTAATGGATTTTGGTGTGTAGAATACATGAATGTTGTGCAGGCCTAAACTGTTGTCCAAGGGTTGGTAGTTGAGCTTTTTTAAGTAGATTGATATGATCTTGAGGCTCCAGAGCAATCTGTACCACATGGAGTTGATGTCAGAAATGAATATCTTTAGAAATTTAATAAATAGGAATATAGTATGCAATTTTTGTAATAGCAAGAGTATTGAATAGGTGGATCTTGGAGTAAATGAATAGTTATGTCTTAGAAAGCAGGTTCATAATTTGGAGTACAGAATTTTGTAACTTGGTTTGTATTGTAAAAATCATATCACGTGAGCCCTTGTAAAAGGAGAAGCCTAAGAATGGAGTAGACTTTCCTTGGAAAACTTGGGAATATAATTTCTTTGTAAATAGAGTCCCTGCAGCAGCTTTTTGGAAATTTAAATGCAGTTTGTAGGCTGCTGTGTAATCATTAACAATGTTTTGCAATGTGGGGAGTTGTTTCTGAGAAAGTAGGGAGACACTGGTGTCATTCACATGGCTATGCAAGGAATACAGTGCTGTGTGCGAAGAATTTGAATTCTGGTAATTTTATTTTGTATTTGTTATAAAAGCAGATTCATGTAGAATGTATAAACAGTAATGAACTTAAAGGCAATACTTGTGAGATGGACTGAGTGGGATTGAAGGATGGAAATTTCTATTAGGATAATGCGCATTTCGTGATGATGATGATGATGATGATGATTATTATTATTATTATTATTCAAACTCTATGAACAAATCGAATGTAATAAATTAAAGTTATTTTGTTAACATTAAATAAAATAATAGTTTGATGTTATTATCTTCAAACATTATATGTAAACTTTCTATTTAATCTGATGTTATTATCTTCAAACATTATATGTAAACTTTTCATTTAATCTCCAAAGAAAAAATAAATATTTTTTCATAACGGAGATTTTATAAATACTTGAGTATTTCTAATTGTATTTTTGTTTAGTTTTTTTTCTCTCTCTTTTTTATATCCATATGTGAAAAACTTGCCAAAAACATTTTCTTTAACTGACAATTACCATTGTATTATAGTGTTTCACAATTCAGTTTCCTGTGATCACAAACTTTTGTTCTATATTTAATTTCCCTTATCCTTTTTTATTATTCCTTATTGAATCACCAAAAATTCAAAACTCTTTATTTTAGTCAATATATATACAAACATATGTGCACATTTAAATTATAAGTCAGATAAAAAAAATCTAGCTTACTTAAAATTCATTTTTGCTTTCAAAATTTGATCTGTTTTATATTTTAAAATGTTATAATTTCTACTGATCGCAGTTTTAAGAACAATTTCTAGTAGAGACAGCTGTTTTAATAAAAGATCAAGAGGGGCAAAATACTTAAAATTTATATATAAATACGTTGGGTTTTTTTTTTTTAAAAAATCATATTTTTAAAAAATAAAACTTAACCCTTATTTAACAAGTTTACTTTTTTGCAAATAATCATATTTATATGTATACATACGCACCGACATATAAACACAAATACCTAAGCACACAACATACTTTTCTTTTTCAGACTGAACAAAATGAGAAGTACTCTAAAAATAATTTAGTGATTGGATTAAATTATATTTTCTCACTGATATAAATGTGTTTATTTTTTCCATTTTGAAGAAAATATGATTTGGCAAAAACACTTAACAATTAATAGATTAGATTCCAAACCAAATTACAAAACACATTTGTATTACTAATTATAAGAATGTTTATTTATATATATAACAGAAGAAACATAGAACAACAAAGACCTAATACAATTACATTTTTTTGTGCAACCATGGTTTCAGTTATTAAACAAGTAGATCTTTTCAAGTGAAGACCATTAATACAAACATACTTATAAATACACAAATGAAATTATTTCAATTCAATACAAATGCCAATCATTATTAACATTAAAAAAAGTTCTCATAATATAAATAGCCTCAAACCCATCGATGCACATATAAGAATTCTTCATAAGTCACACTTTCTAGAGATTATTTTACTAAACTTGCAAATAGAAATACAAAATCATAAAATTATTGCAATCACTATTTTGCATATTTAAGAAACTTAAATAAAATAACAATATCCCTGGAAGCCATAAATAACACTCCAATAAATTAAAAGAAGCAATTAATGATGACTTACAAATTACATCTTTTGTAACAAATTATACAAGCATAAATATTTTTCTGGACTGACATTAAAAAAAAAAAAATCAATCACAAGCTGGCATTTCAGTGAGATGACATTACAATTTTTCAGATAATAAGAGAAAGTTCCATGGGCCTGAAGTAAATATAGTATAGCATTACATCTTGATCTTCTGAAAAAGATTGGAAGTTCAGAGAGATAAACAAAAAATAAAATGGAATTTAGAAACCATCAGAAGAAGAAAATATCCACTGTGAGTCTAATGAATGAAATAATTTTATTTTATGTTATTAATAAATGCATTTTAAAAAACTTTTGGGTGTGTATAATGTTAGCAAAGATGTTCCTAATACCTTTGAATTATATTGACTGAAACATAAAATGATAAGTAGTTTCATTACCTTGGCCATAAAAGGAAATGTGAGATCTTGGCTTATAAAAAGTAATTTTTAACAATATGTTCAAATATTTTGGTTTTAGGAACCAAAGATTTGAACCTTTTAATAAACAAATAATTATTAAACATTGGCAATGGGTTAGAATCATTTTCTTAGTTAGTAAGTATGCAAATCAGAAAGTAATGATTTAAATAGGTTTGGAATAATGTTTATTGTATCTGTGATATCAATGAAACTGTTATTATTCCAACTTATATAATGGAATTAAATGCAAGAACAAATCATTCAATTTCAGATATTACTGCATCTTTTTTATTGACAAAGCAATAATATTCTTGTTCCCATTCAAATGAGTATAACAATAATTCCTTTTTAATGAAGGGGTTAATGTATTAGATGATAGAAAAAGAACAAATGAGGATGTTGATCAGTGATAGTTTAGTAAGAATGGAAAAATGTTTTGGAAATAAACTCTACAATTTCTCAGGAGAAATTAGTTATTTTTGAATAATGATTCTTGGTAAATGAGAGTACAGGTGAAAAGAAATATATAGAAATTTTGCTGAGAAGCCCATACATCTAAATATAAAACAGGCAAAACTAGATGGAGTGCTCTCAGATCCAAGGCTCCTCACTGATGAAGTCCACAAGCCAGAAACTAGTCTGAGGATATTGGATGAGTAGGCACTAGATGAGAATTTTATGCACAAGCCTTCTGGCATCCATTGATTACTCTAGCTTGCTGTGTGTGGCATACATATAGTGAGTTTTTCCTGTTTTAACAACAGTTATACACAAGCATAAGAGATGGTGGTCATGTGATGTTTATTGGCTACATCTAAATATAACTGAATCACCAGATATAGTTCTCTAAATAAATAATTTGTCTTTCTTAAATTTAAGTTAATAGTTTTTTTAGTAATTTTCAAAAATTGTGGCCAATTTGGACTATATTTTTTTAGATGGAAGCAAAATAGCTAGATCATCTATATATGATATATGTTTAACTTATCATGGAAAAATAACATTTAAATTATATTAGATCCTATTCTATCTAAATAGAAGGAGATTTATATAGAAAATGACAATTATAGAGATCAATGATGGATTAACGTGTGAGTCACAAACCATGGGATATCCTTCCACTTATGTAAATTTAATGATTCAACAAAAGATTAAACCATTGAGCATCACATGATCACATTTCAACAAAAGATTGTGATAAGATGAAAAAAATGGGTAATTTTTTTTATATAGTTGCAGTATTTAAACAAGTTTAAAGATAAAAAGTGAATCAAACACTGGGGAGATTAATAACTGAATAATATATATGCAACAACCATGTTTTGAATAAGCTGACCACCAAATATGAAGTTATTCCTTTTTTTTGAAAAATTAGAAAATTTATATCTGAGACAGGTTAAAGCTGTATATCAATCTCCATAAATGCTTCTAATACTTTAATTAAGAGGACATAATACATATTGTATTAGTGTTTTAAAATGTATGATAAGAAAATGTGTCTGGCAGAAAGCACTATGTAACATAGGTAAAAGTGTTTAATGCTTATAATTTCAGAAAGTAGGAAAGTTATTAAATGAAAATTATAAAACTGATTATGAGAATTGGCTTAATTGTGTCACAAATTAGAATATTTCATTCAAAGATCAATTTTCTACAACCGATAACTATTAAAAACCATTTGTTTTTATTTCTTCCGTTAAGAAATTATATTGTAATGAACAGCAGGAACACTAATATCCAATACCAGAAGATGTTACTAGATATATAGCTAGATATGATAATTTTTTGGTGAGGATATCAAGTACAAATGCCTACACAGTTGTACCATTACTGAGATAAAATTGCCTTTACAATATGGAGAGCAGAAATTATTGGAGAAAATATAAATTAGCAGAGCAGACAACAGTAAACAAATGCCAAAATATATCTAACAATAACAAAACAAATTTTATTTATAGTATAAGATAATACAGTTCAAATACAACTGATTTCAAATACAAACACATTAGGATGGTAATTGCCACTTTTGTATATTAGCTTTATAGTGCATTTGATATCTGGTAATTTTGAAGAATACTTATCACAAAATTTTATATGACAGTTTGTATTATAACATTGTGTCATTGATGAAGGCTGCTAAAGTTCTTGTTATTTATATAATTTCATCAGATAAGTGATCTACATGCATAGATATTTTGTTTTTATGTTAAAGCAACCAGCAAAAATAAAACAGCTTAAATTTACTATAAATATTCAAACTGTGAAGGTCATTACAAAATGAGATGTATACACTTTACATTTGATTCCCACCCTATTTAAAAGCAAAGCATCTCATCTACAGGACAAAGCAAAAATATACTTCATGGGAAAAATATCCTTGAACCCTAAACAAAATAAAATCATCTGTGAGTACATCAAGTGGGAATAATATAGATCAAGGGAAGGCAAGAAAAATGTATACTAAATTCAAGAATGGGATATCCAGAAAATCACTATTTGAAATGCATATATATATATATATATATATGTGTGTGTGTGTGTGTGTGTGATCACTAGATAGAGCTTTACCAATAGCTCCTAACAAGCTTTGTTCACATAAATGCAGAAAGAGATAAAATTCAAAATCTCTATCATTGTCACCCACCTCCAGACCAGCTGGTTTCGATAGAGATTTTGAATTCCATCTCTTTCAGCATTTATGTGAACAAAGCTTGTTAGGAGCTATTGGTAAAGCTTCATCTAGTGATCATAAAATGCAAGCATTAAAGCAAGTTATGAAATTTATAACTTGTTTTGATTAATATATATATATATATATATATATATCAATTCATTTAATTTCAGATGTATGTGAAGGAAACAAAGTAAATAAGCAATCAGTTAACAAATAAAATCAGTTTATCAAATAATTCATATAGCTACATGCACATATTAATAATTTTGAATATCTTCAGAAAGACACTAACTTTTAATGATGTTAACTTTAAATTATAAAAAAAATATCATCAACTCTTTTTATATATCAATATTAAGATAATGAAAGCTGTTCAACAAACTATAATAAAACTTTTTTATTCTTAAGCTTTTCCTACTCAGCATCTCTAGTGTTTATATCAATTATACTTCTTTTTAAAACTATTTTTTTAAAGCAGTATTGAACTAATACTAAATGTTATTAAATTCTGAATATTAACAATTGTGGAAGTGATTTTATTAAACTTTCATTTTTTTTTTCTTTTAAAAACACTTTATGAGAGGAAAACGTTAAGAAACAAACTAAAAGAAAAAATTAATTACTATAGCATCTGCAAAAATAAAATATTTAAATATTTCAAAAACCATCACAATATCAAATCCATTAACAAAAATCAAGTTTTATAATGTTTAAAAATTAAATGTAAATCATTTAAATTATAAATATTATTGGCTTGTTGATAATGTAAGACTTGAGAATTTATAAAATAGTTCATAAAATAAATAATTTACTTTTAAGTGTAAGGAAAAATACAACCAAGTAGATATTATTGTTCTAGAAAAGTAAAATTATATAAATATAGTAATTATTTTGATACATAGCTGCACTAAAAATAATCAGATAGTTGGAAGCATGTTTCTCAGGTTTAAATATAGAATTATTTAATTAATGGAGGGAAATAATATTTAATTTTGTAATGCATATTTTTATAATAATACGGAGTCTTCAATTAACTAAATATTTTAAGTCACAAAATAATAGTATGAGAGTTCTCAAACATTAAATTTGTTAAATAATAATATGATTTTAATATATAAATATTTTAATAAGAATTAAAAATGATTGTAGAAGGAAAAGAAAATTGTAAAAGAATGTAAACAAGTATTTTTTACTCTCTCTCTCTCTGTGTGTGTGTGTCTTCTCTCTCTCTCTCTCTCTCTCTCTCTCTCTCTCTCTCTCTCTCTCTCTCTCTCTCTCTCTCTCTCTCTCTCTCTCTCTCTCTCTGTGTGTGTGTGTGTCTTCAGTAATTATAATTAATTAGTAGTTTTAATGTAAACTATGTAAATATACTTAAAAATGTTTCTTTTTTGTAAATCATTTAATAGATATTAATTTTAAACTTAAAAAAGAGATAAAGTTTTATTTTTAAAAGTATTTATAAAAAGAAAAGAAGAAAACAAAATAGGATTTTAATTCTTTGGTAAATTTTATTTCTAATTAAAGTTTTTTTTTTTCTTTTTATCTCTCTTTATTACAAAAAATCAAATCATTGTAATTAACAGATTATCTTGTTTTTCCTTTAGCAAGAAAATGTTTTTAATTAGAAAAAAGTCAAGAATTTTATGATGTTGATTTAAGTTCCGATTGGATATATATAAATATATAACAGCTTATTTTATAATGAGATAAAATAATCATTTTATGCTTTGATGCATGCTACTGCTCTATAATATAGAAAATAGTGTGTAATATCAGAATTCTTATTGCACAGATATTCAAACACCCTTAATTCAAAATCTTCTATTAGAAAATAAAATTAAAAATTACTACTTGGAATTATTGCTTAATTACTGCTACACAAAAATTTTGTGATGATATAAATATAAACATATTTTGCAGTTTGAAGTGTTGATAATAAAATAAATGTTAATTGTATATAAAAAGTGTATATACACATAACTATAGATTAATGTTTATGAAAAATTACTAATAGCCTTTCTGTTTATAATGTGGAAATAAGATTTATTTCAGAAATTCAAAAAATTTATAATTCACAAAAGATCTGAAACCAAGATTTTGGATTGATTATAGTCAATGTGTGTGTTTACATACATGTAATTTTTAATGTGTTACAATTTGTATAAATTTTCAGAAACAACAATGTAGAATACTAAAATATGTAATCACTGACATTTTAGCAAAATTATATTTGCCTTTAAATAGATAAAAATATTATTTTATGATTTTCCTGGAAATATAAAAAAATATAAACCACATAATAACATTTTTATGCAATTGAAATAAGTGATATTTAGCCTGAATTGTTTATGAGTATATGTTCTACTACTTTACATTCTTATTTTACCCATAAAAAATCTTCATCTCAATCATATTTTTAAAAATATCTGTAAATTTGAGATGCTAATTTAAAACCAAATTAAGGAAATGACAAAAGGCAAAATGTCATCAACAATAATTGATTGTATTAATTATTTATAGTATTCTATTATCTAATTATCTCCAAACTTACATGTAAGAATAATTTTAACAGTAAGTTTTACCAAAATTAATGTGATGGCTGAGAAAAAACAATAAATTTTCATGAATGTATTACCAGATAAATAAATAAAAAAATTCCATGTCAATCTCTAGAAAGGATCAATTATATTCTTACCATAACCTTAATGCCCAAATATGTTTTCAAAGATATATATATAACTTATATTCCCTGCACAGCTTGATGCAGTAATCGAATGGTAAATTCTGGATGGTAAAATCTTTAGATCGATTCCAGTTCTCACACTTCCAACATTCAACCTTCTTATGAACTTTCAAACAATAAAGTCATTTAATCATTTATTTAGGTTTTATTCCTGATATCTGTAATGACACATACGTAGCATTAATTTATAAATTTCAAAGTATTTTTATTGAAAAAAGATATATAAGTTGTAACTATAGAATCTAATATATTAGTTTTATATACATGCACACTCATTTAACATATGAATAAGGCACTTATATAAATATATAAGTATGATATTTTATCACTCCATCATTAGATTGAAAGCTTTTCAATAAAGATTTGTATTCTTTTATAGGAATGAAGTAGAGATTATGAAATAGTTTTACAAATATTAACTTAAGGTTCTCCAATTACAAAAATTGAGGAAACATTTATTAGCCAGAATAAATAACATGAACAATATTGTATATGCAGGCACATTTACACAGCAGCTTTAATACTGAGTGAATATATATATATATATTATTTTTGTTTATAAAGTAAAAACTAAGCTATCAGAATTGTTTTTATTATAAATATGTATATACAGTATTAAGTACGACTTTAAAAAGGTTTTATCAGAGAATAATGATTAAATAGACTAAATCGAATCCTATTTTGAATTTCAATTATTTTGAAAGAAAATATCATTCTAACAACAATAAAAATATTATTCTAAAGTAGAGACGTTTCTGATGAGAAAATACAGAAATATATGAAAATCTCAAAGCAAACATTTCACAAAGTTAAACATCTATTTTAATGAAAGCTCAGTTAGACAATCCTTTTATAGAATTTCAAAATATAAAGATCTGCTCTATTTATAGTTTTAATTTTTGAAAGAAATAATGACCCTATGACCTCCAACCAGGTTAAGTCAAAATCAATCTCTGAAAGTTTAGTGAAATGATGGCTAAAATAAAATTGAATATGACTATCTAAAAGAAAATATAACAACAAAATTAAAAAACATAAACAAATAAATAGAGTAAGGTTTGTTGTGAAACTTCTGACAGAATGTGAATAATAAAAAGTACTTAAATATAAGAATGAAAAAAAATGACTTAAAAATAAATATATATTCACACACACGTATCTGATATCGGATGTAATATTTATTGCGGTCTATATCTTATATAGTAGACATAATTGCAAGAAACTATTAATAAAAAAAAATTAAATATAATATTTTACTTACATCAATTATGTTGAAAATAAATTATTTAAAATATTTTTGATTTGAAATAAACAATCTCTAAAATAACATTAAAGAAGAATAACCCAAGAATAAATATAACCTCACATTACATATCATAGCATGCCCAATGAAATATGTAACATATTTCGAGGCTATTAAAGATTATAATATTTCTAATTAAACAACTGCAAAATGCTACTAATTAAGAGTCTACAGGATGTCAAAATTATTTATCAGGTGAAAGAAAAATAAACTCTCTGTTGGCAAATATAACAATATAAGCAAAAATAATAACATGTTGTTAACATTAAAAGATTATTATACAATAAGTTATAAAATAAAAATTATTAATAATTAAACTTCTTACTATAATTGCATGTGTAGTTTATATGCAATTGGATAATAGACTAACAGATAATTGTAAAAAACATTCAAATTAATTTATGATGAATAAAATAATTTTAGAAAACTGTCTTTTAATTAAGACACTTTTTAAATTAATTTTTAACAAAAAATTGTTATCATTTTAGTAAGCACTCTAAAAAAAATTTGACAATAAGTGAAATTGCTGAACAAACTCTGACAAATTCAACTAATAAACAATTTTTGATATTTCACCCATGATACCTATAAGCCTATTCCAAATATTTTGTTTAGTTCATAAAAAATTAAAAAAAAAAAAAACAAAGAGATTTCATAAGTTGTCACAGATATTTTATCTGAAAAATAAATACTAAATTAACAAAAAACCATATACTAGTTGATTATCATACACTGGAAAAATAAATTACTAAACCAACAGGAAACATGATGGCTTAATAAATACTAAAATTGAAATTAATTTTACAATTAACAAAACTACAAATTATTATTATAACATAAACATGTGCAAGTAATTAACAAACATATTCCAGTCAAATAAATTACTAAACCAACAGAAGAACAAGATGACATAATAAATATTAAAATTAGCTTTACAATTAGCAAACAGAACCATAATGTATTAAACTAATATAATTCTAAAGCATTCATTGATTTTGAATTTAGATGAAAAGGTATAAATTAAGAAACATAAATTGATTAATTGCACTGAACCAGCTGACAGCAATAGCTGGGAGTGTTTTGCCGAATGCTAAATCAGTACAATTAATAAGTTTATGTTTAGTAATTTATATCTTTTCACCTGAACTCAAAGTCAATGAATGCTTTAAAATGACATATTTTTATGAAAAGACATAAGTTGAGATTTAAACTAAGGTAAAAACATGTACAAGTACTTATAAAAAATACAAAGGCACAATACTTAAGGAAAAAAAATACCATTACAGTTTAGAAAATATTAAAATTGAAATTATTATTACAATTTACAAATAAAACATTTTTAAAAAAATTCTTTACCAAAACTATTATTTATGTTAATTTTGAACAATAAATAGATTTTTTTTATTACATTAAAGCATCGAAGGTTACGTCCACTTTTTCAAGTGCCTTTAGAAAAGTGAAGATGAGAAAAATGGGCATTTATCTATCTACATATCTAATTATCTATCTTTTACCTGTTTCACTACATGTTTATCTATCTACTATCTGGTTTTCTACATATTTATTTATTTATGTGTCCAATCATTAAATTAACTATCTACAAACCCAGTCATTCATCTATTAGCTATCTATTTGTCTATTTACATCCATATATACCTATCTTTCTATTTATATATATTTTATATGCATCTCTATATGTTGTTCTATCTGTTTATCTATCTATCTATTTGCCTATCAAATTATTTATCATTTTCTTTCTATTCACCCATGTATCTATTTGTAGATAGATGGATTCATGAATATATAGACAGATGTATGGATAATTAACTGGATAACCAGCTGGATAAATACATTGATGAAACAATAGATAGATAGATAGATAGATAGATAGATAGATAGATAGATAGATAGATAGATAGATAGATAGATAGATAGATAGATAGATAGATAGATAGATAGATAGATAGATAGATAGATAGATAGATAGATGGATGGATGGATGGATGGATGGATGGATAGATAGATAGATAGATAGATAGATAGATAGATAGATAGATAGATAGATAGATAGATAGATAGATAGATAGATAGATGGATGGATGACTGGATGGATGGATAGATAGATAGATGGATGGATGGATGGATGGATAGATAGATAGATAGATAGATAGATAGATAGATAGATAGATAGATAGATAGATAGATAGATAGATAGATAGATAGACAGACAGACAGACAGACAGACAGACAGACAGATAGATAGATAGATAGATAGATAGATAGATAGATAGATAGATAGATAGATAGATAGATAGATAGATAGATAGATAGATAGATAGATAGATAGATAGATAGATAGATATTTTTCATATATGTTCAGATTTATATGATCGAGTTTTCTGCATGCAATACTATTAATATTAATTATACAATAACAAATATTTATAATAAAATATTATTTTGCTCATAATACAAGATAAAGCTGCAAAATTTAAAAATAATGGATTATATATATATATCATGTGCTAAAAATGCAAATATGATTACTACACTATCTCCTTTTCAACAAAGAAAATTTTACAAAAGTGATTAGGGATTTAGACAATTAAACACATGAAATGAAAGCTAATGCTTTCCATTCTTTTCATGGTATCATGCTATACACAGAACTTTTTCTATGGATGTTGTTAAAACTAAATCAATAGAACAACAATCATAAACTAACATAACATTATTATTACAGTTATCATCAGTGTTCTTCAATCAGGCTACCTAAGGAAATCACAGTTTGCAGATAGCAGAACAACCTTCAAGTAAGAAGTTCAAAGAATTAATTACCTGTATCTGATGGAAATATCTTTTTCTTCTTCATGTAAGGTAAGATATTGTTTTTAATATAAGCAGTTTTAACTCTCTATGCTTTTTTCCCTAATTTGCTTTCTTCTGCTTCATTTTTATTATTTTGATATTTTTAGTTGTCTTTCTTTTATAAAATAAACTTTAATAATTGCAAATTGTATACACATATTAACATATATACAAAAAAGTAAAGTTAATTTATATAACATAATAGATAACATAAAAACATTGCAATATAATTGGTGTTTCAAGACATATTAAAAATTATTCAAATCAAAACAGTAATATCTTAAGTAGGTGAATGTGTAATTTATTTGCATAATACTAATTACACTAAAGGACAAACTTGCTTTAGTTATTAATAACATTGTGAGATAAATCTACAGTAATGTGTAACTCAGGAAAATATTATACTACCAAGTTTTCAGAATATATAATTATATATTAAACCACTTTTATTATTATTTTAAGAATGTTGTACTTTTGTTATTAAAAATGATAAATTAACAAATAAGTTACATGGTTTTAAGAGTATGAGTAATTTTAGGGATTTTATAGAGGTGAAAGGTTTTAATATTTTTAAGCAATTTCTTAAGATTAATTATATGGTTATAAAATACAAAAAGAGGTAAGGATGAGAAGTATGAACATATATAAAAGATTGTATTATATTTTCTAGATGACTATTAAGTTGCATGTGGAATCCAGATTCAATTTAAAAATGTTAATGATGAATATTTTGATGGGAATTGTTCTTAGTAATAAACAAAAATTTTAACCATGAATAAAGAAGATACATATTTTGCAACTTGGTCAAATTCTTGGCAGTTGTGAAAGTTGAAAATGGATGTGTCTTTTAGGATTTTTTTTTCAAATCTCTAAATGAGACACTAATTAGAGGTTTGATATTATATTATTTCAACATATATCCATATGCCATAGCATCACCAATAAAATAAGAATGACTTGCATAAGGAAATGAAGCAAGCATAGGTATAGGAAGATGAATAGATTTTAAGATTAAACTACAGTTGAATTGTATATTTTAGTTCTAATATGGAAGGCAAATGACTAAGGAAATACTAGATAAGATTCTCTTTACAGATAGAGAAACAATCAGCTATAACAAAAATAAGATATAGCAATGATCTTTAGATGAATGATTTTGTTGCAGACATGATACTTATTACAGTATTTCTGAAAAGATACATCATAGTCTATAGAAAACAAGTATGCCATAAAAGATAACATTAACAATGTATTTTAGTTACTTAAATGTGTATAGAGATTGGTCATCATTGGGATTTTATGCCATCATTTGTTGCTCATATGAATACATTGTATGTGATAGTGTAGTTATAATTGTATGATTGTATGACAACAGCTATATCTTTCAGCTACAAAGTAAGAAACTCAGACATCTAATTTTTTATCATTTTTTATATTTAGCTTTTTGCTTTTCATCTCTTTTTTATGTATTTAGAATGGCTATGCTTATTTATAAGTATGATTATAATGACTGTTATAGAGTATCAAAATATTTTTGCTGTATCATTTAGATAGCTGTTGCTTTAATTTTCACTGTAGAAATCAAGAAGAATGACTACATTTTTATAGCCATGGTAATAATTATATAACTTTAACCTCACTTGCTTATAAGAATAGTTATTTTCACTTTATTCTAGTGCCATCTACTATGATAATGAATAATCAATGGATACCAGATTGTATAGAATTATAAAATCCTCATTCCCAGATCTAGTACTTTACCATCAGATACTCATTGATTTTTATTGAGAAACAATACATTGGCATATGAAAAAGTCATGTAATATTGTAGTTGATGATTACATTTCACCAAAATGGTAGACTTAGAAACTAGCCATAGTGGAGATCTTCACAATACATGAAAAGTAATCTAGTGTTACATTACATAACTATGCAAATGAGTTGAATTGGGTTTAAAATTTTATGATTTTTTTTAACTTTCAAGCTTTAGCTCAAATACTACAAAGGAGTAAAACATTACTCCTAGATGCTTAAATATATTCATTAAACCTTGAATCCTAGATTTCTCTGATGAAGGCAAAAATTGGACATTGCTTTGGAAATAAGTGTTATAGTACTATAATATCTGTTGTCCATTGTTTACTTAGGCCAATACTAGAAGTCTCTAGAGTAAAGATAACTGCTCTGGTATTATTTTTAATAGAAGCAGTCATAAGTACTTGGTCATTAGTCACAAAAAAGAAGAAAGTAAATAATAATAATAATAATAATAATAATAATAATAATAATAATAATAATAATAATAATAATAATAATAATAATAATAATAATAATAATAATAATAATAATAATAATAACAACAACAACAACAACAACAACAGCAGCAGTAATAATAATATTTCATGTAAATTAAACTTCAAAATTAAACTCTAGTAAATTGTGGTGGCAATAAAAGTGTTTTTTATTTATTTAAAACTTCAATTAAATTTTCACTAAATTATGTAATATAGTTTAAGTTGAAACCTATTCAATCAAAAAAGTCCCTATTAGTAAAATGTTACTTTAGTTTAAGAGTTATCTAGTGATTAATCATATTCAAAAAAATACAAAAAAAATACATATTATGGAAAAAAGTCATCGTATCAATACACAAAATTAGTATTGTTTATTAAATTTAAGCATAATAACAATCGAATAAGCCATAATAACTATATAAGTTTTGAAATGATGGAAATGTTTTAAGTAATTGTAAATAAGATAACAGTTTATTTAAATCTTTTTTTAAAATATAAATTATATTTGGCTATCAATAATAATAATAATAATAGGTAAACATTGGAGAAAAAAAAATTCCTTTTAGATCTGTTTAATTACAAAGGATTTCTATTTTATATATATGTGTGTGTATATTTAAAAAAGCATAAACAAAAGATTGTCTGTTTAGCAATTAGATCTTCTTGTGAATTTTACATTATTGACATATGACATATCTGGAGTATTCATAGTTTTAATATATCAGATTTTGCGTATTATATTTCAGAGATATGTGTATTGGTATTTCATTTTCTACCTGAAGTCAAATGATATAAATGGAGTATTATAGATGTATGAGATTGCCATATATATTTAGACTTAATATTTTGCGATAAAAAATAATCTGAATTAATATGGGCTTATGTAAAAAAATAAAATTATTAAAATAGTTATAAAAATATGTTTGAAAAACTTTAATTGAAAAATTAAGTCACTAAGTATTATGAATGCTGAACAACGGCATTTTAAATCTAAGATAAAAGATTGAGTTTTAAGGCGTTTTCATGTCTACCAGCCAAAAAACATAACAATGGTTGCTTGTTTAAATATTAGAGAGAGATTTATTAATAATATCTTATGTATATATAAAAAAATTTAAATAAAAGTGGTAAATAAGTTCTGACTTCGGGTGACTAGTTACATGTATCGATAATTGTTAAATATAATACTTTTAGCATTGTCTATCAGTATCAACTTTATATCTACAAATGGTACATGAATATATCTATATACATAGACTTATTACTAATGCTTCTATTATTCAAGCACAAGATTTTACATATTTATAATATGTGTTACTGGCTCATAATATGTCGTTTAAAAAAACAAACTTTTATACTATTTTTTTTTAAATGCATATGCGATAGCAACGAACTGAAATCTATATGATGTCAGACCGATATTATAAAAAGTCGATACTAATAATTGATAAAATAAACTAACTATAGTAGTATAAGTTAACATAAGGATAATGATAATAATAATTGTGCATGTTGGCATTATACTATCACTCTATAAATTATAAATAATGGAATCAATATTTATATTATGAAATATTATAATTGCATTTATTAGCGTGTTTTAGCTAAAAATATAATTATCAATACTTGCCAAAATGATGTATTTACGTGTACATATTTTAAGAGTAATATGTAATGAAAATAGAGCTGTTTTATAACAACTAATTTATTAATAAGAAAAGGAAAATAAAGTGATACAAAATTTTGTTTCTGATATATTTAAAAATAATTCCTTAAGTAATTTATATTAGATGAAGATAAGGAAAAAAGATGTACTTTATCTTATTTTCTTTTGTGCATAAAAGATGAAAATAAAAAATTTTAAATAACAGGAAAAGCAGATATAAAATTTTGTTTTGATTTAATTATATCTATAATCCTTAATTTGATTTTTTTTTTAATTTAGATTCTATTGTATAAAAGAAAAGATTTATTAGTGATAAAACAAAAATAAGATTAAATTGATTAAAAATTGTGATTGGAGAGGGATGCACCTTATTATTATAAAAAGAGTATAAATAGACAGATAATCAGTCACTATCCTTTTCCTGTTTCTTGTTGCTGAACAGTATCCATCACATTGTAAGTAGAGAACCTGAGAACAACCACAGCTGAAGAACTGTTTTTGGCAAAGTGATTGAAAATCATTAGCAATTATATAGTTAACTTTTGACTTTTTTGCTAATATTCACAGATGATCAAAATCATTAATGAAATAAAAACTATAAAAATGCATAACTAAAATTTGGTGCAAGTCAGTCAGACTTTGAAATCATGTCATTCTTCTGTTGAAGATAATCATCACCTGTGACTTGAGAAGAGGATATTACTGAATTATAAGTCCTCCTATTTATTTTCCTGGCATAATAAGAAGTAATCATCTGCTTGTCATTAGGACTCAAGAAAATAGAAATAATAAATCATAATTAATAATCTTAATTATATGCATTTATGAATATAAAAATTTCATAAACTTTTCATAAACATGCTATTATGGCATTATAAAGATCAGTCCATTTACTTGAATGGTAAGGGTGGAAAAATTTTGATTAATATTTTTCCATTTTCATAGAACATAAACAATATCCTGCTAATAAATTTGATTTATCTAAAGCAAAAATTGTTTGTACTGAGAGGGAGAGAAAAAAAGAAAAATTAAAGAGGCTTGAACTATGTTCAAAGATCATTTTGTGGTAAAGAAAAAGATACCATCATCCCTATCTTGAAGAAATGGGCTCACTAAGAAGATTTCAAATAAAATTTATATAACTACACAACAAATTAAAATAATTTTGAATATAAGCAAGTATACTTAAATACCAACAGTAATAGTAATGTAAGATAGCTATGAATATGTTACTCATTGTACTGAAAGCATGCTCAGCATGAATAAGGCCAATTTTTAAAATAATATGTCTACCTTTTCTTTATAAATGTCTGGACATTTATATATTTAAAATTACAAGTGCAAAGAAAAGAGATTAAATATTAAAGGAATTACATAATAGACACTATAAAAAGCCTACTAATGCAATATTATATGAATATGTATATTCATTCATGAGGATAATTTATTAATGCTTTATAACATAGTAGAACAACTTTTACATAATTATTTTGAGTTAATTAAGTCTAGGTTGTTTTATTTTTTTGTTTTTGTATTTATTTCAAATTTAACCTCAATATATTTTTGTATGTAATATATGTTAGAATAATTGTAGTTAGGTGTTTGGTTAAATATTTTTTTCTTATGGTTAATATGCAACTAGTGTGTGTATGTATGTGAGATTTGACCTCATTCCAAGCAAGCAGTTTTAAACTTTGTAACGGTTCATTAAGGATCATGATTTATGTTAAGAACATTCTAGGATATAAAGAAGTAACCAAGAAAGAATGGATGTATACAAATTATTCCTTAATCAGAGAATTTTATTTCTTAATTGAAATGGCACTTAGAAGTGAATTAATTCATTATCCTATAAAGATGTTGTTTGAGTGAAAAAAATACAATAGTTTAGATTCATCGAAAAGCAGTGATCAACAACAATAGTCTATGCGATTAAGGTATTCCAAATAGCCTCATGAAATTATATATTTAAAAATATATATTATTTAAAATTATTAATATCTAAAAAGATTATAGATGTAATAATTTATTTATGTATTAAAATATTGTATATTTAAAAATCTGGATTGATGTAGTGGTGTGATGGGTCAAACTATATGTAATGATTGTATCAAATTGCCACCCAAAATATAAACAAAGAGAGAAATAGAGATAAATAAATAAATAAAACATATACCATTACTCTAATAGAAAACTAATGCATAACTGATTTAAGTATAAGTGACCCTTTTCCTTCCTGTTGTCAGTTGTGTTCCATTATAATATACGTATATGTATATATTCATTCATTTTATTTTTTTCAAATGTATGAGTAAAAACATCTGAAAAAATAAGTGATCCTTAAGATATGCTTAAACATATATCTTGACAGAGAATAATATAATAATTGCTAGTCTAATTGTAATAATTACATATGATATATATGTGTAGAAAAAAATTGGAAATGGAATAATTTCTTACCTGCAGAAATAGAATAATGGGTTCAGAGCTAAAATTTTATATTACATTTTCAGAAATGTAAAGTTCAAAATAAAAATAAAATTACTTTTATGTTACTTGATTTGCTCTTAAGATACTTGAATGTCATGTGACTTCCTCAGCAACTAACCCAATGATTACTTAATAATTATTTGAGTATTATTTGAAAAAATATTTATGTAGATAAGGCTAGATAAAATTATATCAGGTGCAATTTAAATTCACATGCAAATATTTAAAAAATCATAATACAATAGTAGAATATGCAACTGATATATCTATGACTGAGTTTAAAATCAGGTTCAGTCAGTTTTAAAAAAATAATATCTCATAATTTTTTTTTCAGCAACCACCCTTTAGCCAACTCATTTTACAATCCAATATTGATCAAAAATAGATATCTAACAATTACCAACTAAGAGATGAAAAACTGCTCAAACTTTACAACCCAGTAAATTAGCCCATAATTTTATCCAGTGCATATTCAAACAATGATTTTTACATAAATACACAAATGAGCATTAATCACTCCTCATGAAATAATCAGTTTATTCAAAATCAGAATAATGAATTTGAACTGAGATTCATGAATCTTGTCTTTTAGAATCTATCATTCTATTATTGATATGGATAATTGTGATCCATGAACATTATTATTTACTTGATTATAAATTACTACATTTTAAATATTATTCATTAAACGGATAAATTATGGCTGTAACTTGTACAATTTTAGTTATTTTACCCGAAATGCTATTAACTTTAATGAATATAAATTCAAGTCCAAATCTAATTTTACTAATGAAGTAAACGTTTTTATATTTATTTTAAAAAAATTCTGTTAAAAAAAATATCATAACTCATTTATAACAAATAAAAAATGTGAAAATAATTTAATTAAGGATATAAACTTATTTAAATATTTTAATCAAATTAATTTTGAAACAAATTTAATTATTTCCATAATATTGTAAAACTTGTAATTAATCAGATATCTAGATGTAGAGCTAAATAAATTGCATTATTTGTTATATATGAAGGGATACCCAAAAGTAACCAGAATTTTATAATAAAAAATTGTTTATTCATTGTTAAAAGTTATAAATTTAATCTCTTTCAAATTACTATCCAATATATTTTTCATTTTCAAAGTAGTCCAGTAATGTTATTAAAACAGGTAAAACTCTCCATACTGTAGTGCCACTCGGTGCAGGCCAGAGCAATCAATGGATGCCAGAAGGCTTGTGCATAAAATCCCTATCTAGTGCTAATCATCCAATATTCCCAGATTAGTTTCTAGCTTGTGGCTTTCATCAATAAGAGCTTTGAATCTGAGAGTACTGCAACTAGATCTTAGGATATAATGCAATCCTCTATCAGCCACCTTTTATCTCTACTTAACTACAAAATTATGAGTCTAAAATTAAAAACACAAATAATATTTTCAATCCAAGTTCATTAGCTTATATAGTCATATAGACCTGAATTCAGTTCAGTACCCATACATTTTCATGCCTTTGGTTTTTTTAATAACCATAGCCACCACTATTCTATTAGGCAGGATTGGTATTAAACCACTAAACATCACATGGTCACATTTTTTTCTGTTTCCCCCAATCAATTTCATGTTTCAGAAAATAATCATTCAATACATCAAAAATTTTCAGATCCAGTTGTTCTACCCAGAAAATCCTGTAAACATTCAAAATTAAACCTCACAAAGCAAAGAAGAATAACCTTGTTTATTATGTCAGTTGATTCATCAAGTTGAATTGCATAAATATTGCATTTTTGACCATTTCTACCTCTTGGACTTCAACATCTTCAGCCAATTCTTCAATTCTGCATTTCACAAACCTAAAAGACATAGAAATTGCCCTCATTTTGGGGGCATTTTGAATTCCAAAACCTCCTCACAAGCTTGTAATAAGCAAGATTTAATTAGTTTCTCTCCAATTGTATAAGATTTTTTTGATTTTGCTGCCATCAAATAAGACACTTTTAATACAGACTTTATCTTGAATTGTCAGTTTTTTTAAAGCATTTGCTTTTGTAAATTGTCATGCAATCTTTGAAAATATTCAACTGGTTTATTAGCTAAATTTGGATATTTCATCAGAAAATTACTAATAGGCTTTGATGATTTTATGACTTCATTGGATAAACTCACAGAACATACAACACAAAATGGTCATGGATCAAATTCACTTCTAGATTCTTGTATAATACCAAATTTCAAATAATCATAATCATCTTCAAACATTAAATTTTTTCTTCTCTTAACCTTTAGTTTTACCTTCTTCCCTACAGGTGCTTGATGATGATGTAATCTGTGAGGACCCTATTGATTTTTCAACTAACTCATGTTTATGTGAAATGTTACCAAAAAAATGTAAAATTGTCAGTTGCTTTTATTATTATTTATTTTTTATCCTAGAACAAAACAAAAATAATATATTTCTTATAATTTTGATTTTCTTAAATATATTTAAAATATTATGTATAATATTAAACTTAGCTTTAAAAATGCAAAAAGGATTTGGCTACATAAGTGCAAGTTTCAAATACATATATTCCATAAGTATAGGAATATAAGTACAAAGTAGAAATTATTTTTTTAAAGTCGATGTCAAGAGCTACTGATGTTTAAAGAAGCACATAAACATATATTGGAAAGATTGAAAGAATCACAATTATTAATTACTGAATACTTTATCTTAATTGTACATTTATATTATAAGATAATTCATATGACTGCATAAAAAAGCAATGATGGAACACATGTGAAAGACAACGATATGCATCCAGAGATATTTGAATAGATTTAATACTGAAGTAACAGTTTTACCCATCATTGTGTTCAGTGCCATTGTCAGATGTAATGAGGGGGAAACCATAGACAAAGAAATAATATAAGACAATTTGAAAGGTATACTTGCTTCCAAGAGTAAATTGTTTTTGTGCAACCCAGTTGCGCATACTGCTACTGTAGCTTTGAAATACTCAAATTTTTTTATTTTTGTAGTATGGTTTTTTTTGACTATCTTTAGTTATATTTTTATCAGTTATTTAACTATTTATACATTTCAAAAAGATAATAATATAAATTCAGATACATATTTATGTTAGATTCACATATATCTGCTGATATTTTTTGTTTATAGTGTCTATGAAAGACAAAGTTTTTATATCCATATAACCTGCAATATAAATTTAATATTCATTTTATGCAAGAGGTAATGACAGTTTGTTTTTTTGTAATTATATACATATAAATGTGTTATCTATTTGAATGTATGTAATAAATATTAAAATTAATATAAAAATATTATCCCTAAAGGGAAGTAAGTTTTAAATGGTTTACTTGTATTCAGCATTAGAACTCTGTTAAGTCATATTTATTACATATAAAGGAATACTTAAATGATTGTAATATTGAACTTAAGTAAAGTACAAATAATATTTTTGTATAAATCACATATTGTTGTTAAATTAGTAATAAATTGAATAGTTGCCAGTCTCTTTCACGTGCCTACTGTTGTACTGGCTGTCTGAGAATCAACAGTATAAAAGTACAAAATAAATCAGAATATTATATTAATATAACTTTTGTATAATTTTTTTTTGTAATTATTTGTTTTCATTTAGAGTTATATGAAAGTAAAATTAAGTTTGTATTTGTATATTTTATAATTTGTTAAAGAATTATGTTTTATTTGTTTTTTTAATATAATGTTCATTTTATTTAATAAAAATAATATATATTAAGACTATATTCACTTTACAGAGTATTAATTAAAACTTTAATAAAAATAAATGAATATATAAATATGCATTTGTTATGTTTTATATGTGTAATTTCCTAATTTGTATCTATAAAAATTATTTAAGATTAATTATGAATAGTATTCTATTCTTTAATAATTTTTGTATATGGATTTTTAATAAAATTTTTGAGTTTTAATTTAACCAATTATCAAGTATGGGACATAGTCAAATTTGATGCCTAGTCAATTGTATAGAATTTGGTATTCTTATTTTGTTACTTTTTCTATGTCGCTGACTGAGTAGGGTTAATTAAATGCCTTTGAGGTAGATGTTTTGGAAGTCACAGTAGTATTTTGTAACAAATCAATTAGCAATATTATGTTTTTGTTCTATTTTACATATAATAATACAGCATAAACAAAATTTATTTTTTATTTGAAATTTTTTTAGCGAATTAAATAATATCTGAATTTCTTTGCTGACCATTAAAATTACTTCACAGCCCACCAATAGTCCAAGGAAAACCAGTTGCTGACTGCTGCTTTAGAGTAACATAATCGTGATTAAAACAAAATAACAAGAGTAATACATTTCAGTTAAAAGATTTAAAAAATATTGCAAGCTGCAAACAATAATAAGCATTAGCTAATTTTTAAATGATGTATCTATATAATATTTTACCTATAATAATATAATTAGAATTATAAAACTTGACTAGAATATCTGAAGTATTAAGAAGAGTTTGAAAGTTAGTAATGATAATTTTATTTGATTTTTGTTACTAAGGTAGAAGAGATAGATGATAATGTATTCAAAGTAACTTGATGTGAAAACTGAATGAGATATATTTTTAGACATTAAGAGCATGACACATAAAATATTTTCAACAAAATAATGAAACTGACAAGAAAGATATTTTGTTTAAAAATGAAATTTATGCACAATTAGTCTAGCACTGGATAAAATATTTAAAAACTTTTTAGACACTACTGAGCTAATATTATGAGATTTGAAACTTTATTTAATATTAAAACACAATATCTAATATTAGTTTCTTTTCATTACTTATATAAAGAGACACTAAATAAAATGATTTCTATAGAAGTGGCTTAAAAATAATCAATCATATAGAGGAATACAGAAAAGATTGATAAATGGAGTACTGACAGAAATTTAAAAAAAATTAATTTAAGAAAGCCTATTACTAGTAGCAAAAGTGGTTGGCGATAATTATAATAAATAAAAATTTAAAATTAAGCGAGATTGATCTATATACAAAGAAATAGATCAAACATTGGAGAAACAATTGTCACCTGAAAAGATGATAGCAATTGCTTCATGAAATTTATGTGGAATCATTTGAGCATTATTTACACACACATGTAGTTTTATTCTAGTGGATATATATATATACATCTGGGTCTCTTTTTACGTGGACTTATTTAACACGATTTAGAAGTTACGTGATTCATGTTTCACTGGAAGTCAAACTCCGATAATGCACTATTACTTTAAATAATAAATTTTGCGCACTTACGTTATATTGAAGGTAATAGCATATTATTGGAATTCGACTTTCATCTTAGTAATTTCAATATTTTCAATGCTTTATAATAGTAAGATTTTATGCAATAATGAAATTAAAATCATGATTTCCACATTTTATGTATATACACATTAAATTTTACAAGATTATAATGTACATTTGTTCAAACATTGTGCATGTTAATTTTGCATTTTAAATCACGTTCTGTTTTTGCTTTTTAAAAAAGAACGTAATCAATTATTAATCATTTAGTGTCCGCAAGTTTATTTTTAAAAGGTGAGTAATAGCAGTGGGCACAATTAAATTTGACAATTAAAAATTCAAATCTGATTTTTAATTACAATTAACAATTTAAAAATTACTTACGGTGACTTGAAATTAATGTGATGTAAAACGAAATTTGATTTTTAAACGGAATTGAAAATTAAAAAATTAAAGACAAAAATAAGAATTGAATTTTTAGTTGTTAGTTTTAATTAAATTTTTCCCAGCAGTGCTGAATAAATGTCTTTTTATTATCATAAGTCTAAGTTCATAAACAATAAAATCATCGTCTCAAAGATTAATTACTAATTACATTGTCAACAGAAAACCATTAACACAACATGAGAGTGAACTTGGCGCTAGTTGTATTTCCTCTTGTGAGAATCTGATTTTTTTACCAGTTTGCAAATGAACATGTTTTTCGGCAAATAGCGATAATAATTAAAACATGTATTAAAAAATGTAAATTACTGTACTGTAAATTATGCATAAAAATATATTATTTTGAATAAAATTAAATATTATAGTTAAAAAAATTTGTCTTGTATCAATTTTTTTCAAATTTGAAATTTTTTTATTAGTCATATTTTATTTTTTTTATTTTTTTTTTTTTTGCACGAATTTTAAAGTAATTTTACATTGGTGCTTTGCTTTTACATGAATTTTGAAAAATCACAGACTGCATCCCTCCTTTTTCAATGTAAGTTACATCTATTTTTGCACAATTTCATTTGCACGTGTTTTCTGAGGAACCTATCTATCGCGTAAAATGAGACCCAGGTGTATATATATATAAAATTAAATTCCAACCAGTAACCACCTAAGCATTCACAGTAAAATATAGTAATCAATATTTCTCACTGCTGTCAAGGCAACCTTCACACCTTTTAATAGCAAGAATGGAAATCCCCATTCTTACTAATGGTCCATTGAATATATATGGACACTTAAAGCTTGCAACTTGACTACAGAATATAAAATATTGATACAATGAAGTTTAAATAAACCTCTTTAAACATGAAATAAACATGTCACTGTAATGCAGACTAATAAATAGTCAATTAACATTACAAACTGCAATACTTTTAATTTTCCCATGTATTATTTAAAAATAATAAGCGAAATATATATATATATATTCTAAATCTTGTGGAAGGAAATAATACATGTACTATTGGATTAATATATTAAATTTTCATGCACTCACCTGTCAATTAATGTTTTTAAAAGCATAAACAAATCACTTATGTTTAGAGCATATTCTTATATAAAGCACCCATTAACCGTGCTTAAATCAAAACTTAATCTTACTATGAGCCTGATATTTTAATTGACTAATTATTTGTACCAATTTAGTTCATATATCATATGAAAGAAAAAAGTTCTTTATTTCTAAATACTTTAAATTATATTAGTCTGAAATATATAAATAAATAATTTAGTCATTTTTACATATATGTAAATCATGTAGAAGAAAATAGATCTTCTACAAGATTTATATATATATATATAAATTGTTAAATTATATATATTGCATGATATTAACAGAAAGATTAACTACAATTAATTTTTAAAATACAATTTGGACTATTACTGCAACACCTTTTATTTTGGTTCAAATAAAAAACATTATTTTAGTACAAGTAAAAAATAAAATAAACCTTGCTGGATTTTTATTGTAATTAGCTGATATAGACTAAATATGCATTTGAATTATAGATATTTTTAACTTAAAGATTTTATCCAAAGAAGCAATTAACAGACTACTTCTTTTAGCAGCAATTAAGTGTTTTTAGTTTTGTATGTTACTGTTTTATTATCGTTAATCGTATATTATAACACAACAAATGTACAATCACTTTTTCTTTTAAAATATATATAAGGAGAAGGATTTTTAATTTGTTAATATTATCATTAATATTAAAAAAAACATTTTATTATTTTAGATTTAAATAAATCATATACATATGTCAGAACTAGAAAATTGTAAGCTGACCTCAACACTATAGCATTGGATATTCGGGAACATAGGATAAGTCCACATGTAATGAGAAATGTGGGAATTAATGAATTAAATATAAAGTTAGACTTATGAAAAGATGTTAAAAATATAGGAGAGTAAATATAATTTTTTTATGAAAACTGATATTCTAAACCTTTAAATGTATTTGATAGTATACTAACTAAATCAATAGGATATTATTAAACAATAGTGTCAAGATTGAGTTGCTAGGGAAAAATAATGTTGAATCAGTATATGAAGCTGGAATTAATACCTAAAATGTTGTTGTCCCAAAATTTTAATTGATGGTTGGAGCTTTTCATTACTAATTTTTTTAATTTTTAGAATAGATCATAACATTACACCATAATATGAATCATCTCAGAATTCTTGAAACAGCAATAACTCTAAATAATAAAAGATGATGTTATGTGCCATATAACAGTAGAATAAATGCTATGAGTAATTTAATTTAATGATAAAATAAATTCTATGTCTAATAGTTTTGAATCAATAGCAGTCACAGAGGACAGCAATAGCATTTTAAAAACTGGGGTGGGAATAATTGGTATTTATCTTAGCTTAGGCATATATCCATCCATCTATAAATTCTAAATACTGAGTAATATCAATTTATGTTGTAGTAACAAAATGTAGTGGGCATAAAGATAAATGTTAAATTTATTGTTTAAAGAAAGTTAGAGGTAACTAAGCAAATAACTTCGTCATGACTGATAGTGAACTGGCATTGTTTATCATATCTTTTTTATATTTGGCTTTTATTTTAGATCACATACCCTATCTACATATAAATTTTAAGATATTGAAGCAATAAAGCATGTTAGATGTACTAGTAAATGTTAAAATTCTCTGCCTGAAAAATGTGGTGATAACATTTCTTTATAATCTATGCTAAATTGTAATTATTTGTCATTCACTCTTTAAAGATATATCATAAACTTTGATAAGCCATTTACATGAAGGATGTAATGCATAATTTCTAATAATGGTGCTAAATTCTAACACAGATTTCTAGAGAATGTGGCAAAAAGATTGGAGGGTTGGATAATGTAAAAAATAAATTATAAAGATGATTTAGAAATATAGATTTATTTGAAAAATAAGTGGAAAAATATATTTATGTCTTGCATTGTTAGCCGAGAGGTATCGCAGTCACCATGCAAGCAAGTAGTTGATTGCAGATGGTTGTGGATTCACGTCCCAGCCAATGCTATGACATATAAATATATATATATTTATGAAGGAAATTAAGAAGCAAAATAATGCCATTGTATGTAGACTTATCAATATAGTAATAATTTAAATAATATATTTTTCTGTAAGATTGCATTTTAGTAAGTAAACTATTTCTTTTTTACATTTAATGTTTATAGTGCTAAATTTTATAAATAATGCCATTGTTATGATTGTTAAACAAAATTCTTCAAAGATTTTTGTCTCCCTATTATTTAACAAATATTGAACAATAAGTAAAAAATGTTTGAAGAAGATTTTTTCTACAATCAAAACATTGATATTATTTATAAAATTTGAACATTGAAAAAAATAAGTATAAAACGAGGTAATTTAATTAATACATTAATTTTGAAAGACATATTAAAAATACTGAGAAAGTGAAAAGAATATAAAAATCAAGCAAACAGATGGTATAAAACAAAAATTATCTACAAATAAAGAGTAAGTAACCTATGTAAAATTTCACAAGTGCTATCTGTCATCTAATAATTAATTATGTAACACTCAGATTTATGTCAATTTACATTAAATAATCAGGTTATAAATAACATAACTTATTTATTTTTTAATACATTATTATTATAAATGTTATCAAATTGTATTAGAGAAAATTAACAAGCAAAGACAAACTACTATAACAATCAAGTATTTTGGATGAATTTATTACCTATGTTTATGTAAGAAGTTTATTTGCATCATCAATATAAGCAATAAAAATTCTTTTGAGTGGGGAGGGGGTATAAACTATTATTTTAAAGCTAATTTAATATGGTTAGTAAATTATCTACTAAAGAGTAACTATACAATTAGGTGTTTTTCAAACATGTAACAACATTGATGAAAGTTGGATTTTTTGTTACTTTTTTGATAAAATGTATTCTAATATCTCAATATTTAAAGCTACTTCCCTAGTGACGATTTTTTTTCAGACGCTCATTGCTAAGGTTTACAGCCTTGTTAAAACTATTAAAGCTACTTCATAATTTTTAAAGGATACATTACAATTTTTATAATAGAATATAATTTAAAAATATTTTATTTTATATTTTAATTTATTTTACAGGAGTATTGGAAGATGGAAATATGTAAATAATATGGAATGTTTCCAAAACCCCTTTAAAATAATGTTCTGGACAATATTTATCTACTAGTTGATAGTTGAGTTATAAATAAGGTTTTTTAGCATTTTAGAAAGTGCTATTTAATATTAATAAGTGAAAAGAAAACAATTATCCTGTTTAAATGTTCTTAAAATTTTAAATTTACAACACAGGTAATTGTTTTCAGTTATATTTTTTGTTTGTTATTGTTTTTATTTTTATTTTTAATATAGTTTGGATTTTTTGCATAAATTGTCTTTCTAAAATTACAGTTAGTCATGTTTGTCATCAATTACCCATTCTATTCTAAGTGTATTAGTATGATATTTTAAAATATATTGTTATTAGAAAATCTACAGATATTACTTATCTTTTTTTATAAAATAATACATTTATGATTGAAAACATGTAAAAATTAAATACATGTATCACCATCTATATACTACAGATTTGCCAAATATATAATTACTAGTTTTGTATCAACAAAAAAATTGATATTGAAATGATTAGAATATTTGTGACCACATTTATTGTATTTTGCTGTGAATAAAGATTTTTTAAACCTAAATTTCCAAATTTAGATGTGATGTTTCTTCACTTATTGATTATATATTTCATCCTATGTTTAAGCTTGTATGTCTACATCAATAAAACAACATGGCAAATGCTTTCAATGTAGTTTCTGTATTCTTTTAAAGAATTGTTTAAGATAAGCGTAAATAATCAATGGTTTGTTTTGAGCTTATGACCTTTTCTAGTTTGGTGTTGAATTATAATTATTTTTTCCCTGAATGCTATCATTCAGAAAATAGTCTGGAATGAGGTTATAATAATATTGCCAACTAGTGACTATTAATTATTTTAGTTTACAATAGAACTTCAATGTAATTCAAAGTTTATAATGAGTTTCATATTTTTTCTTTTTATAATTGTTCATCAAACATTACATGATCACCGTCTCTATACTAGCACATAATTTGTTGTAAACAAAGGCAAAACTCCCCATACAGTAGTGCCACCTTGTGCCAAACAGAGTAATCAATGGATGCCAGGTGCAGTGCTCTCAGATCCAAGGCTCCTCACTGATGATGGCCACAAGCCAGAAACTAGTCTGGGGATATTGGATGAGTAGGCACTAGATAGGGATTTTATGCACAAGCCTTCTGGCATCCATTGATTACTCTGTTTGGCACAGGGTGGCACTACTGTATGGGGAGTTTTGCCTTTGTTTATAATTGTTCATATAGAGAGTTTATTTTTCATATATAATTTATCACTATTTTTATAATTCTTGTATTAGCATTATATATATATATATAGTGGACTCACTTATATAGGATAATGTAAATAAGAAATGATAGCTATTATGACCAATATTTTAAATTTCTCAAAAGAAATCGATTATATGCATTGGTCTATAGTGGATTTAAAATATTATCAATAGGCAGAATATTATTTATATGAGAAACGACAAACGGCGAAATATAATAATATTATTAAATTTTATTTTAAACACAGAAAATCAAGTATTTCATGTCAAGCGTTGGTGGCCGAGTGGTTAACACAGCTGTCTTACAAGCACAAAAAAAAAAAAAATCAAGTATTTCATTTATTGAACAAAACTTCCGTTTTTAGAAAATTTGGCAAATGTTTGTTTTATTTAATTTATAAGCTCTATTGCTTAAGGACACAATAGAATTGTAAACAAATATGCTTTTCAATAGATTATTTAAGTTTTATAGACTAGCATTTAAATTATCTTTTTTGAAGTTAATGTACTATTTTCTTGACTTAATTAGGATTTCAAATTTTGCCATGTGTGTTAACTCAATTCTTTTTTTGTTTGCAAGAATTTTTAACTTCCTGCTTTAACTTCATAAGTGAATTAAACTAATGAAATTAAAATAAAATTAAAAAATTGGAATTGATAAGCTTTCAGTTCTAATAATAAATTGTGTGGTAGAAAGCAGAAAGAATAAAAATAAAGTTTAATTATTAACCATCAAATTAATATTATAAAAACAAATTTAAATCTTGATAATGATTATTAAAAATATAAAATGATCATATGTATATAAACCACTAGATTTTTAAATAAATGATAAAAGTGTAATGTAAATATTTAAAGAACCGCAATCATCTTTAAGACGAATTTATAAAGGAATATAATCATACTAGCATAGAAAGAAAAAAAAGATATAAAAACAAAGGCTAATTACTTAAAAATAAGATTCACAATGACAAACTTGTCAATGATTTTGTTGATCAGGTTGTTTCAATTTATAGATATTGCTTACCATAGACTCAATATGGTTTTTGAAAATTAATAAACACAAAAAAATATTTTTTGTTACGCAGCACATATAAGACAAGTGTTGGTAACAAAAAAAGTTATTTATATATAGTTCAACAAAGTTTATTTGTATTGTTCAGAAAAACCTGAGCCATTTGTAATAAAATTTAGTGTTAAATAAGAATATGTTTTTGCTCCAAAATTATTTTCAACTTCTAAGACAGAGATCTTTAAAACTGCTTATTGATGGTTTAATAAAGATATAATGCAAGTTTTGACAATGAAATTTTAAATTTAAATCACATAAAGTAAAAAGAATAATTTCATTTCCTTGCATCTTGTATTTGTTTTGATTATTGTATAATTTTTTTAGTTCAAAAGATGATAGACCAAATGTCCTTAAGATTTTAAATACAACCTATAAAATTTTGTTTTACTAATTAATATTCAAAAACTCAATCTTTTATCTGCCTGTAATGGGAAAAAAAAATCTACAGCTGCTTTTAGTTTGGATGGTTATGAACATGAGAATCTCAGTAGATTTCTAAATAGGATGATGGACAAGATGTTTTGCAGCACAGATTCCAATGTGTTGCTGCTTTTAATAAGTTAAAATGCTTGTGTATTTTATCATAGTAAAATTACTACTGCTACTAAACTAGCTGTTTATAAAGCTGTTATGTTACATAACTTATTACTTGAAATTTAGATTTCTATCACAATAACATAAAGGGAAGTTTAGTTAAGAATACTCTGTAAAATTTTAAAAATATGATGACATGATCATGATCCAATTAAAATGTTTTTTAATTTTTTTTATATAATCCTATAAAATCCACTACTGTAAAACCTTACCCTTGATAAACATGGATTTAATGAATCAGTAAGACATCATTTATATTGTAATAATTATTTCAAAGATATTCTAAAGGAGTGTACTGTTGATTGTTTTTATTGGGATAATATGGAAGAGGATACAATATAATGGAGAGTTACAATTAAACATAGTATTAAAGTTGACATTTAACACATATATTAGATGATGGAAATAGTCCAATATAAAAATACAGCTAGAACATCATCATCACAAACTTTCAGAAAAACAATAGTATTAAAGTATTTCAAAAAGAAATTTTTGTTGGAAAAAGAAGTTAAGTGACATCATCACAAAATATCTAATGAACAAAATGAAACAGCATATTTTATATAAGGATATATTTGTATTACATTGGCAGATTTGTAAAATCATTGCAAAATTCCTCTAGTGTAGAATTGTTATAATTCTTTTTGTTTTTGTATTGTTTGTCTTGGAATTGTAATGGCCATGAATACTCATAATGAAGATGATGACAATGAAACCAATTTATGGATCATGAATTTGTCCACAAATATTGCACAATTATTCTTTATTTTTTTTGATAGATTTGTCATTTAATATAAGCTTTAGTAATCAATATATGCTAAATTGTAGTGTTTATTAAATACCTATGCAGTGCTGACCTATCCAATGTCACAACTAATCTCTAACTTATAGATTTCATCTATGGCAAGCTTTTGCATCTGGGACTAAAGCAGCTACAGCTTTTGAATCTAATGCACCTTTTGTTTTATTATCAGGAAACTAGTTTACTGAAATTAACTAACATGTTACTATCTTCGATACAAGCTATTTTTTTCTGTACAGCTATAATAATGTGAAACCAGGTTAGTATCTTCATTCTATGATGACTTTAGGTTTTAATAACTATAATACCTCCTTTATTCCTTGGTTAGTATTGATTTATAGCCAATAAGACATCAGTATGATGTAAGCATGGGTCATGTGATTTTGTCTGTCTGAAAGTGAAATAAAAATTTTACAGAAGAAATTTTAAAAAGTTTGAAGTATTAATAACAAAAATAAAAATATCCATTATGAGTTAGAAGGTAATGAAGCAATCATACAAGAAGAAATTTTTTGATAAGATTTCAGGTAAGAGATGTAAGAAGGTGAAAGCAATGTTCCATGATGGCCATCAAAAGAGAAATTACAAGATTGGAAGTCATAAACCTGTCCATCCTAAACAGGGAAATCATTATAGGCGAATGGGAAATGAGAAAATTTTATTAAAATAAATATGATGAAAAGGTTTAGCCTATCACTTTGTAATAATAATGATAATATATGTTCAAAAGGTAAGCAATATAATTTCCTGAATAGGCCCTACCACAAAAGGATATACTATACCAGTTTTAACATTCACAACTACTCACTGGCATAACTACTGGCATAAATGTAGAATGAAGGTGCATATTGTAAATAGATATAACTCAAATGATAGTAAGAAAAAAGATTCTTTTATTAAAAACCAATCTAAATATTGTCTTAGAAAACTCTTTAAGCACTTCTTTTATAATTATAACACTAAATGGCACAAAATTTGGTGTAAATGAAAAAGAATAGTCTCAATAATGTTTCTGACAATTTTCAATTTACTAAAAGGTTAAACAAATTATATAAATCAGGTTATAATCTTTATTATCTCAAATGTAGTTATGGAGCAAAAATTACAGTATATATAAGTAATCATCAGAACAAAGCATATAATAAAATAGTTAAAAATTGAATTGCTCAAATTGCAGCCATAAAATAGATGACATAAAAAAGTTTATAAGCCATCAGATAATTCATGATACCAAAAAAGTTAAGTGCTATGAGTGGTTGTTTGCAACAGAGAATTTAAGATTATTTAAGACAGCATATCAAAGATCAGATTGGGGATTATAAACAGCATTGTAGTAAGTGTATCTATGGGCATAGCCAGAGACAGAGTCATCATCACCCTTATGCAAAACAATAATTGGTATCCTTCTTTTTTAAAAATGTTTTAATGTTTTATTAAAGATAACAATGAAAAAATTACTATTACACAATTTAATTACAAGTATATTATAAAGTTACGAAGACTTTCAAGATCCATTCATCTAACTTATTCACTCCATTTTATATAATCAATATACATAATGACTTACATGTAAAAAGATAAATGATCTCCAATATACATATTTTGTGCTGAACCAAAACTCATCAGTTGGTCCAAATCATCATCATCCATGCATATATACAATCAATGCTCATTTTATATTTAGATAGCAAATTTTAAAGGACAGGCTTCAGATATTTTCTACCTTCCAACTCTTCAGTCATCCATATGATGGTATGCTAGAAACTTTTGTTAATGCTAATATTGTTGTCATATTCATGTTGATTTTAAGTCACTCTGACCTCTCATATATAGGACCTTAATATGTTTACTTAAATAGACAGAAGAAAAATGGGCAGAATTCAGGATGAATCTGTAATATGTTAAATACAAGTATACTATATATACTCAACTTTAAATGTTTTCCAAGCTCTCTTTAGCTATTCACTCCATCTTATATAATCAGTGCAAGAGCTTTGGAGAGTGGAGAAGATTGAAGTCAGTCCATTAAAGTTTGAAGAATTGCTATCTTAATATAAACTAAGCACTGATTGTATATACATATGGAAAATGATGATCTGGACCAACTTATGAGTTTTAGTTGGGCATAAAATATGTATATTAGGGATATTTTATTTTTTTATAAATGTGTGGTTATGTATATCTGATACAAAAGATGGAATGGATAACTGAATGAGCTTGAAATCTGTGTTTAAATTCCCTCTAATTATAATTATAAATTTACTTTCCAAGCTTTTACAGAACTGAATTTAGATACAATATCATCAGCATTTATAAAATTGACTACATCATATTTTGCAGCTATCATTGCCAAATTTACCAACCAATCTTATGTCATTGTCAAATTAAAATGAAAATATGTCTCTACTAACTGCATTTGTAGGAAGAATTAGTAATATTCTTAATAATGTGCTCAAATTTGGGCATGAAACAGTCAAGTTATTTTCATGAATATAACTTAGAACATTCAGTAGATTTTTGAATTGAAATAATTCATTTGAAAATAAGCTTTAATCATACATAGTTCTTCATACAATTCCTCTCCATTTATGTCTTTATTTTTATCACTGTCACTTAAATGAATTTGTAGATTAAAACATTTTTTTTTTAATTTAAATCAGTTTCACCGAGTTTATTTATAATTGACAAAAGTAATTCATTATATAAATATTTTTATACAATCTTTAATGTTTCTCAATTAGCATTAATTAACAATCTCTCTCCAAAAAAAATTACAGACATACTAAGACATCAAGATTGAAATAACAACAATATAAATAATTTAAATGATATTACCTAAAGAAACTTTTTATTACTCTGGCTTTTCTTTTGTAAGAACTTTTTAAAGCAACTACATTATATATATATATATATATATATATATATATATATATATATTTTTTTACTTATATATATATATATATATATATATATATATAAGTAAAAACAAATATAAAGTTCACTTAGAGTCTTTAAAAGTTTCATTTATTATTATCCCAGTGAAATCTTTTTAATGATTGAAAACCTTAGGTGTTTTAATTATAAAATCACAGAGAAGTGGGAAGACTAATTCCAGGTAGAACAATAAATGATGATGTAAGTTTATCTCTTGAATCAATCTATTTACAGGATAAACTTTAAGGGATTACATTTGTCCAGTTTTAAAGATATGAAGAAGTAATTTTCTAAGAAATTAGATTCACTAGTTTCAGTCATTTCATACCTAATTGTTTATAGAGTTATTCAGTTAATTTAAAAATTGTTTAGATTTAAAATAACTTTATCTAAATATTTTTAAATAATATTCTGTTATATTTAAATATAGTTTTAAAGATATGAAGAAGTAATTTTCTAAGAAATTAGATTCACTAGTTTCAGTCATTTCATACCTAATTGTTTATAGAGTTATTCAGTTAATTTAAAAATTGTTTAGATTTAAAATAACTTTATCTAAATATTTTTAAATAATATTCTGTTATATTTAAATATACCAGAGAAACATAAACATTCACACACACACACACATCATTTAATTATTACATTAAAAGTTTGTCACTATTTAGCTTTTCCATTATGTGTACACTAATATAAATATTGCTTTAACTAATTCTATTTTAACTAATTTATATTGTGACCTTTGAATTGGTTCAAAGAAATCAAAGATCGATGAGTTGAAGGAAATTCTGGTTTTGAACCATTTAAAAAGAATTTTTTTTTCATAGAGAAAGTGCAGATCAAATAAAACTCAGAATAGATTTTTTTTAAGAAATTAAAACTTTGTATAACAGTTGTGTGGCATATAAATAAATTATGCCTGTAGTTTATTGCAAAGTCTAATATATAAGTGTGTTAAGTGTGTGGAAAGAGGATAAGGCTCCCACAAAGAGCAAAATTGTAAATATGTTTATTTATAAAGGTTTAAGTGTTGAATTGGACAAATAATATTATTTGAAAAGTGAAAGTTTAATATTTGAAAAGATTGGGAAATTTAACTTGCTTGTAATAACACTTCTTTAATATTTAATTAGGGGGGGGGGATAGCTGTAAAGTTTTAAAAAAATTTGAAATATGTGTTTAAGGCTATGTGCATGCATGTGTGCATGCAATATATAAAATTTTAATTATAGGAACAATTCCCAATTTTTATATATCATTGGAAAGGATATTGAGAAAACAATTGTTTCATATCAGTTTTAACTAAATCAATAATTATAGTCATTCAAGAATTTTAAATCAAAATTTTAGTCTAAGATGATTGGAAAAAATGTTCTCTCAATTTATTCCAACATTTTTTTTTTACTTAGAACAGGAAAATTTCAAGCAGACCATGCGGGGTAGGCTACATTGTGAATAATTATTGTCAAAATTATGTTTGATCAGCCAATTAGCACTTAATACTAAGGGTCAAAAATTAAGTAGGTAGATTGGAACATGATGGACAATCAAACTTTATAAAAAGAATGATATATTGGGGGTGGGGGCTCATCTTTAAATTGTTCGTGTCATGTTTGCAAGTAATTAAAATTTTGCTTCATTTTTTTTGGGGGGAGGGAGAGTAAAATTATACACTTTGATGGTTGCCATCTTCTGGCCTATGAATTATTTAAAAGTATAGTGTAATTATAACGTGTTCCTAAACAACTAAATTAGACACACTGGATCTCCTCCAAAAGTTAATTATAACTGAAATTGCCAGCACAACAAAAGTTAGTAAATCATGCCTAATGCAATCTAGCTAGCCCAGATTCTCCAAACTTTTCTCCACAAGATATTTCAGGTAAAAACTTTTATTGATATTTACTCTGTCAAAAATCTTTCTCATATGATACTTAGATGGATGTGTTTAATAAAGCATAGGAAAAGACTGAAAGAACAAAAGCTTTAATAGCACATCTGTGTTATATTGATGATAAAGACTTAACTAATTCTGAGCAGTATATTCTTACAATTAATTTCTTTTATCAGAGAAAACTTTATGTTCTCACACGAAAATAATTTTAACAGCAAATTGTAGAATACATGTCAGAATAACTGAAGTAGAAGTAAGAAAGAAAAAACATTGGATGAAAGACTTATGAAAGATATTACAAATGTGCATTCATGAGCTTCAAGTCCAAGTTAAATATTTTATTTGAATTGGTAAAAAATGTAATAAAGAAAAGGAATAACTCATGAAATGATTCAATTCATAAAGAATGAGGAATTAAACCCCACTAACAAGTGACTATGGGATAAATGATATTGCAAATGTACACTTTTGTATGATGAATTAATAAGAGAGCTAGGATCCTGAAAAGCAATGTAACTATATTATTAAATATGTGTCTCAAAATTCATTTCATCACAAATAAAGTTGCAACTCAGATATTTTAAATTTGCCATGCCATGGCTATATATCTACTTCCTTAGAATAAAATGTGTTTTAAAACATGGAGAAACTTTTCAAAGGGAGAACAATCACAGATGAGGCAGTGTACTGAAAAGACTTTTAAGTAAAAAAAAATCCTTTATTATTACACATTTATTATGCTATGTGTTGAATTTCATTTATTATATGTTTTTAATTAGGTGTTAAAATTTTGACCCAGTATTAAATTTCAGTTAGAACAGAAAAACTGATATTTTTGTTATTTAATTATTTAGCCTGCATATTTTATGGAATGCTTGAGAATGGAGTGTGAAAGAGGTTTACAATATTTCTATATTGCTAGTTTTAAAATTAATGTTTGCATGCTTATAAGTTCATGTATATATTTTATGTATTTGTTTGCTATGCCCTAAAGTGTGATTGAGGTAAGATAAGATGTGTCTAAATAAATGATGCCCATTTCTTAGTCTATAATATTAATGCTTTAATGAAAATGTATGCTTAAGTCACATTAGACTAGTTTTATAATTGTCAGTTCATACACAATAATTTGATACTCTTATGTTAAGTGAGTGTGCAAATGACCTTTGTTTGTTCAAGGAGAGCTTAGTTCTTGCTATCTTGAAGGCTGAAATGGAGCATAGCTTTCTCTCAATTATATGTATTTATCTTTGAAGGTGTTTGGAGATCAAGGATATATTCCCAACCTCATTATTAGTTTGCTTCATAAGAGATAAATATTTTATACAGTAGGAGTATGTGGTGATTTAGCATACCCTTTTCTATATGTATATGTGCAGCAACAAGGTCCTCACATACCTTATAGCCTCAGGTATAAGACACACTTGCATTTATGCTGTCACCAAAATTTTATTTCTTGATTTATTTATTTTTATGAGATTATTATCATTATCACCATGGAGTGAATTAAATAATGTATACTATTTTGCCAGGTCATTATGTAGTAGTTGAAACTAGTTATTTGCTTTAAGGAATTATAAGTAAAACATTTCAAAAATTGATGTATAGTGTAGCTGAGTCAAGCTTGCAGCTTGTTATTGCACTGATGATTATTACAAATTCAACGTTAATAATTTAAACAAAGACAAGCAATGTGAATCATATCCAACTCTTGCTGAAGCAAGTCTCTGCCGGACTGATACAACATTGGTAGAGAAACTCATATTGGAGACATAGTATACAATACAAGTATGGGTGCATGAATGTAACTTCTTAAATTATTATACAATTAGAGAATCGAAGTTAAGCATTAAATTTATGGAGAGTAACAGATTATAAAATTACTCATAAGTTTAAATACTAAAATAAAAATAATTTCAAAGATACATGAACTATTCTAATAATAATTATATTTATTGTAATATTAGTACTGATGAAGTGCTGCTTCAGAAAAGAAAAAAATTGGCATCTTAAACTAATAATTCATGGGTCAAAACAGTTTATTTACAGTCTATAATATAGGAGTTATTTGTTTCCAGTATGATAATATGAGTATTGATGTTGGGACGAGGTCTATATCCTAGATGAGATGAGCCCAGAAAGAATATTATATATTGTGTTAATGTTTTTGCTCTTATACAAAATAACTAAATTTATAAATCAGATATCTACAAAAAGTAGATCATGTTCAGGTATTGAGAGAAGTTATAGAAAGAACAAATGAATATGAGTTTTATAATGCTTTGGATTTGTAGATTATGAAAAGGCACTTGATTCTATAAACATTTCTTCAATGATTAAAGCATTGAATCATCAAGGTATAGATCCAAGATAATGTCATATTTTAAAGAATACTTATAAAAATGCAACAGTAACAATTACATTAGATAATGATACCAGAAAGACAACACTGAGAAGGGTGTAAGACAGGGTGAGTCTATATCTCCAAAACTTTTTACTGCAGTGCTGCAAGAAGAATTTTGTGGATTGAAATGGGAAGCTAAAGGAGTGAAAGTAAATGGAGATTATTTAAGTCATTTAGATTTTGCAGATGATGTAGATGTTTTTGCAAATAATGCTTTAGAGCTGCAGGAAATGTTACAGGAGTTATCAGATGAAAGTAGGAAAGTATGACTAAAGATAAATGTTAAAAAGACTAAAGTAATATTTAATGGATTTTTTCAAAATATACAAATAAAGATTGATTATGATGATTTAAAAGAATTTAACAGCTATTCAAATTATTAATACAAATGGAAACATAACAGAGAAAATTAATCATAGAAATAAAATTGTTTGGAGTGCTTTTGGTAGAAATAACTTGATACTAAAAGGAAATATGCCTATGTGTTTGAAAAGGAAGGTTTTTAATAAATATGTTTTACCAGTTCTTACTATGGATCTGAGACTTGGATACTTAATAGAAGAACAATACAGTCTTCAGATCACTCAAGGAAGTATGGAGAGTTGCATGTTGGGAGTAATGAGAAGAGATTGAAAAACAATCTATGGGTAAGAGAACAAACAAGTGTTACTGATCTTATTGAAAAAAGTGGAGTTAAAATGATAATAGATGGACAATTGAAATCTTAAACTGTAGTCCAAGAGATTGTAAAAAACTCAGAAAATGACTACTGTGAAATGAATGGATAAAATAAGAAAATGTGCAGGGTGATGTGGAGAAAAAAGTTAAAGCTTGAAGAAGATGGATTGAAATTTGAGAGACCTTCATCCTGCAGTGGATTGATAATTGTTGATGATAATGATGAAATACAATTATGGCTGCAGAAATGAGTTTGCTATTAATTGAAAGGCAACCCTTTGATTCCTCTTGGAGTTCTTAAAGGTATCTAGCAGGGCAAATTCTAATGTTCACTCCATATGTTCTTGCCATTGCAGCTGGTATTACTATGTGATTATTCATATAGTATATGAACATGGATGGGCTGCTCACAAACAAGCATTAGCCAGCATGGTGAATTTATTGGCTTTTTATCTCTGAATTTAGGATAAAGAAACACCATGGTATTTCTTCTTAGTTGCCTGATAATGCAGAATAAATATATGTGTAAATGATAAATATTTTTCCAATAGATATATACAATCATGAAAGACAAATAAATCATGGCTCTTATTCCCAGGAGGCTGTAAAGTCACTAATCAAGGCAGTGGTTGGTGGCCAAAGGCAGATGGTACTAAGAATCCTCTGATTGTGAACCCAGGCTCCCATTTGATCATGGCTTTTTATTTAGGTACTTACAACAGCAGATCCCTTTCAAGTGATGGAAGATTGCAAGAATTAGAAGAAGAACTGTCTTATATTAAATGGGACATTATTGGACTTTGTGAAGTTAGAAGAAATGGTGAAAAGACAATTGATTTAAAAAGTGGACATGTACTCTGCTATAACGGCACAAATATTGAAAATACAAGTTGAGTAGAATTCACTATAAATAAAAAAGTGGAAGAACAACATTGTGGAGATTGATGGTGTGTTATACAGAGTAGCAAGATAAGTTATACAACTTAATGGCAGATACCAAATGCAGATAATTCAGGTTTATGCCCCAACAAGTTCTCATAGCGATGAAGTAGTAGAAGATTTTTATATGGATGTACAAAAGGATTTTGATCAGAGTAAACAACATTTTAAAATTGTTATAGGAGACTTTAATGCTAGAATTGATAAGCAAGTGGAGGGTGAGAGTGTTGTAGGTAATTTTGGTTATGGTAATAGAAATGAGAGATGGCATAGACTTTTGGTGTTTGCAGAAAAAGGAAAATTTTATATTATGAATTTTTTTTGAGAAAAATGTTAAAAGGAAATGTACATTGAAGCATCCAATTGAAGGTACAGCAAAATTGGATTATATTTTGACTAACAGAAAATACATATTTCAAGATTAATTAATACAATACACTTCAACATATAAAGGCAAAATTACTCAAATTCTAAATCTTAATATTGGCTACATGCTTTCAAAGCCTGTTTACAATATTCATAGCCTTAATATTTATTAAACTCATTGTATGCAAATTTACGCAAAGCAACTCAGACCATCCATTTTTTTGAAATTGCAAAACACGTGTCTTTTCTATTTATAGCATTTATATCACTAGCAATGAAGTAAGCTTTCTTGATTTTTCTTTTGGCTTCATTTCTTTCAGTACACACTATCTCAGCCCAGGAGAGTTCAAATACCTTATTAATCACCTTTTGATGGTCACCAAATATAGAATTGCTTCATTTTGTTTGGCAATGAATGTGTTATATGCATACTTATGCTGAGACAATCTGTTAATGACTGTGGCTTGAGTTTTACCATAATATATTGCACTGCATCCTGTTTTAGGGCATGCAATGTTGTATACTATCTGTGGTGTCAATTCTAGGTTTATTTTATCTTTAGTGTTATTAATTATTCTGTTAGTGTTTGGCAGAATTCTAAATCTTACTTTAAATTCATTGTGTAATTTTTTGACAAAGTTTTTTGCTACATTGCAGATGTGTGGTAAACTTAGGTGTAGTTTATTTTCTTTGTTGTTATCCTGGGTTAGATTTTTGTAAAAGAGCTCAATTCTATTGGCCATGGTTTGGTTGAATCCTACACTTACCAAATCTCTGACATAGCAAAAGATGTTGTTTTATCTATCACCTTCAAATTTGCATAAGTGATGGTTTCGAACAAAAATGCTGAAAGACCTGCAAATTTGTACAAACTTAGAGATCTTGAGAGTGGGTGTGTGTACTCTTGTATGTGCAGAGGTTTGATGGTCATACAGTAGTTGAGTGCAGTGTGTTCTCTTTTAATTTGCAGATCCAGGTAATTACTAGCATTTTGTTCACTTTTATTGGTACAGTTAAAAATCAAACCTGTGAGGGTTTGTAGTTGATTTTGAATACCCATTATTATATTCTCTGGTGCCATGATAAATATGTCAACAACATATCTGGTGTAAATTTCTTTCAGGGCTAGAGCTTGAAATCTTGGAATCACCTGCTGTTCAAAATAGTTTACTACAATTCTGGAGACAATTCCACTAATAGAAAGACCCAAAAGCCAATCATTACTCATTTTGAACCATTTGTTTTCAAATGTTGCTAGGATATTTCCATCCAGCCATTTTAAGAAGTCTATAATAAAGTCCATCAGAGAAGATGGACAATCACTATTTTTCAATTCATCGTCAATTATCCTAATTGACAGTTTTCTATTGATAGAACCATAAAGATCTCCAATATCCAGTGCTGTGATTTTGAATTCTTTATTTATTTCTGCACCTTTAATTTTGTCAACAAATTCAAAAGATGACTTTATTGTGTAGGCACCAAAACCCAAGGAGGCAAGCAAAAAATTGATTCACCAATTTGGATGCATTAAAATAATAGACCCCAACGAAATCCAGCATTAATCTTAAAGGCACTCTTTATTTGTGTAGTTTTGCATTCACAAACATTCTTGGTTGTGTAGTAGCAGACAGGTGTATCTTAAAATATTTAGCTCTATTAATTTTTTTGTCTTTGTATGCATGTAAGATTGCGGTAATAAATTTCTCTCTATTAATTTTATTGTTAAAGTCTAAGTCAAATCAAACATCAGTTTACGAATTTGCATAGACATTTTGTTTTTATAATTCACGGAGTTCACCAAAACAAATCGGTTGCCTTTATCTTCTTCCATGCACGTAATTTTGTTGTCATTCAAAAACTTTTTCAAGATTGCAATGTTCTTAATAAATTTAACAAAGGAAGTGATCATCGATTAATAAGATATAAGATACGGTGCTAATGCAATACTAGAGAGACAAAAATTATTAAGAAAAACAATATTTACAATTGATATTCCTAATCTTCAGAAACATTTTAATGAATTTAAATTAGAACTTACAAATCGGTTTCAAGTATTAGTAGATTTTCAACATGATTCAGATTTGAATGAAATTAATAAGAAAATAACTGATACACTTTTATAAACTGCACAAAGATAGCTGGTAGAAAAAAGTAGCAATTGACCAATAAAATTTCTACTGAGACTAGAGAATTTATGAAAAAAGAAAGAATATAAAAATATACAAAAATAATGCATTAAAAGATATTGAATACCTTGAATTTTGTAAAATGGTGTGGAAAAGAGTTGAAAATGATAAAAAAAAGTATAACTGTGAACTAGCAAGGAAAGCTGTAGAAGTAAATAAAGGTCTCAAGAGTGTAAAATAACATTTTGGTACTGATAAAAAATTTATATCTGCAATAAGAAAAAAAGTTGGAATTATGACTAAAAAGAGAGTTGACATCATGAAATGGGTAGAAGACTTCTATCAAAAATTATATAGTAATAAAGAACAAATAACTCCTATATCTACTACATTTTCCTAATTACCCAGAATTTTAGATGAAGAAGTGAAACATGCAATTAAATTTATGAAGAAAGGAAAAACTCCATGTAATGATAGAATTATAATTGATATATTAGAAAAAGCAGGTGAAGAAATAGAATTTTTTTTAGCAAAGTTATATACCATATGTCTAAATGATAAAGATGTACCAGATGATTGGAAGAATGCAATATTAATATTAATATTTTAAAAAGTGATAAATAAGATATTAGAAATTACAGACCTATGAGCCTTTTATCAGTTTTATACAAAACTTTTACCTAGATAATTACAACTCATCTACAGAGAACTTTGGATTTCCACAAACCAAGAGAACAAGCCGGATTTAAAAGTGGTTTTAGTACACCAGTGTCGCCTCAACACTATTTTAAAATAAAATAAATTATTGGAGCACATATAATGCTATAAATCCTAACAATCTAAATATTGAAAATATACTTCCAATAGAAATTCTAAGGTTCTCAAATTTGACTAAGCAACTAAAATTGGAGCCTAGGTTAGTTGATTTTCTCATCAAGGTCAACCTCAGGGCCTTGCCTATGGCTGCTTTCTTGCACTATTGACAGAACTATGGTATGGACCCTATCTGTTCAATGTGTAGAAAATGAGAAGAAACAGTGGAACATATATTGAACAAATGTGAAACATGGATTAATTTGCACAACACTTTAAAGTCTTTCATTGCAAACAAAGAGACTGCCTGTGTGGATTTAATTAAGGCATTCAAGAAAGGATTTTTTGGATGGATTAGACTTGCAACATTTATTAACTTCAGTATCTGGATTTTCAGGAATAGGTTGATTTTTGAAAAAGGTATGGACATTGATCCATTAAAAATGATTTTGGAATCATTACATGATTTCAAAGCTGATGATAAGAAATTCTGCCAGGTATAGTCGACAGACCAAACATGGTCATTAATAAGTGTTGTGGTTTGAAGTTACTCAGATGTAACAAATAGGTTACATCTATGATTTAGTCTTGACGAATTGAACAGCCATGTTATAAGTGGAAGTAAAAGTTCAATTTTGATAAGTTTAAAACAAATTATGTATAAACTGAAATTAGTTCATGTAGAGAGAGGAAGATTATATGGATCAGAATTTAATTGAAGGGTTTATAATAAAATTTAGTCTAGACAGTTGATATGACCCATATAGAGAAAACTGAATTTAATATGTTATTATCAGAGAAAACTGTAATTTTAAAAATGTAATACTCAATATTACTTTTATGTTATTCTATCATTGTGTTATGCATTATGATTGAAATTTTGTAATTGATATGTATATTTTGCAAATCTGTTTGGGTGTGAATAAAGTCCAATTTTAAAAGTATATCATAACTAGGTATTGAAAGAAGTGTAAAAGTACAAATGAATATGAGTTGCCACTATGCTTTGGATTTGTAGATTATGAAAAAGCATTTGATTCTATAAACATTTCTTCAGTGATTAAAGCATTGAATCATCAAGATATAGATCCATATTATTGTCATATTTTAAAGAATATTTATAAATATGCAACAGCAAAAATTAGATTACATAATGATACTAGGAAAGTCAACATTGAGAAGGGTGTAAGACAGGGTGACTCCATATTTCCAAAACTTTTTACAACAATACTGCAATAAGTATTTTGTGGATTAAAATGGGAAGATAAAAAAGTGAAATCAAATGGAGATTATTTAAGTCATTTAAATTTTGCAGGTGATGTAGTTGGTTTTGCAAATAATGTTTTTGAGCTGCAGGAAATATTGCAAGACTTATTAGATGAAAGTAGGAAAGGAGGACTAAAGATAAATTTTAAAAAGACTAATGTAATGTTCAATGGATTTTCTCAAACTATGAAAATAAAGATTGATTATGATGAGTTAGAAAAAGTTAACAGCTACAAATACCTTGGTCATATTATTAATACAGATGGAAACATAATGGATGAAATAAATCATAGAATTAAACTAGGTTGGAGTGCTTTTACTAGAAATAACTTGAACTAAAATGTGTTTTACCAGTTTTTACTTATGGATCTGAGACTTGGACACTTAATAGAAGAGCAATACAAAGACTGTATACCACTCAAAGAAGTATGGAGGGATGCAAGTTAGGAGTAACAAGATGAGATAGAAAACATAAAACATAATATATGGGTAAGAGAACAAATAGGTGTTACTGATCTCATTGAACAAATTAAAAGACTGAAGTGGAGTTGGGTTAGACATATTGCTAGAAGAGATGATAATAGATGGACAATTGAAATCTTAAACTGGATTCCAAGAGATTGTAAAAGCCCCATAAAGAAACCACATGTGAGATGGATGTAGATGTGGTGTGGAGAAGAGAAGCTAAATATCAGAGAAGATGGATTGAACTTGGAGTGACCTTCATCCTGCAGTGGATTTATAATGATTGATAATGATGATAATATACAATTATAAAAAAAAATTATGTGTACTGCAGGTTAACTCATTATTTTATACTAAAACTTCTAGCCTTTGATTCTACCCGATGTCAGTATATGTACACATGATGCGTGAATAGTTGATATATTATATGTAAAAAATTTATCATCAACATTTGAGAATATAACGAAGTTACATTTTTTTTATCTTTAAAGTCATGTAATATCAACTTTTTTCAAAAATGAAAACTATTTAAATTTCAAAGAAAAAGATGACATCTATATTTTATTCAATCTTAAGCCACGATAAGTATACTGGCAAGAATATTTAAGATCAAAATAACAAATTTTAACTCATTTCACTTTATTATATACTTAAGTTTAAAGTGACATAGTTTGTTTTCTTTCTTTTGATACAAAATTATACACTTTATATTTTAATATTTCAAAAGAGAAAGAAAACAAGATACTTTTATCAAGATAAAATCATATATTTATACTCATGATTGTCAATCAGTACATCAATAAATAAATAATACATTTTGTGTGCAAGAATATATTCATATGAATTAACATGGCTGGTGTTATTCAAATAATAACAGCTCAATAGATGGTCAAAGCATTGTCGTGACTATAGTTATGGCAATAGATATTACATCATTTGAATAGTCTCTGTCATCAAGTAGAAATCTGGTATTTTTTATTTTTTGAGGTGCATTGCGGGGGAGTCCACTTTCAGGGTGGGCCCGTCACCCTCGCCGTCAGCTTAAACGGAGTGGGCCTTGTTTTGTTTGTGTGTTGATAGAAGGTATACCCTTTAAACTTTATATTTAATTTTCGTTAAAAACGTTGCTCTTGGCTGGTCTTTTTTTGTTTTTTTTCTTTCTTTTTTTCTTTAAAATACTTGTTGTCTTCTATTTTTTTCTGTTTTTTTTGTTTTTTTAATTATAAGGGGATTTAAAAGTTCGTTTATTAAATATTGGGTTATTCTAGCTGCATCATATTTTTAGGTTGTTCTGATGTTTGAAAGAATGAGGGGGCTTATAAAATTTATTTCCTAAATATTGAAGAAAGGAGTTCGTCTTTTTTTTTGTCTTTTTTTTGTTAAAGGGATCGTTTTCGTTCTCTTTGTGCTTTTTTTGTTATTGTTTTTCCTTTGGAGTTATGGGTCGCTCTTTTGAATTGTCTTTCTCAGTCTAAAGAAGGAGCCAAGTTTGGGTTGGTGTAAAGGAAAAAAAAAAGGATAGTTGGTTTTTTTTTTAAACAAAGGGGAAAGGTTATTTTCAGTGAAAATATTTAGTTGAAATAATTGTCTATTAAACATTTGCAAAATAGGTGTTCTGTTGGAGTTAGAAAATTGGTTAAAAGTCTGTTTTAGGTTTTGTTTATGTTCAGATTATTAAACTATCCAATTGAATGGAAATATAAGAATTCGCAAAATTTTTCCCTCGGTCGCTCGAGATGGAAAGAAAGTGCAAATATTTTCCCTTTCACTGAGATAAATAGTGTTTAATAGAAGAAGAAAGTTCCTGATTCAAAAGTTTATATGTAATATTATTAAATTATTTTCAAACTGTTTTAAACTAAGAAAATTTATAAATGGAAAAAATGTGTTTTATGTTGGGAGGAAGAAAATTATATATTAAATTTAAATATAATAGTTTATTTTCTAAGAAAGGTTTATAAGGAAATAGTATGAAAATATTTTAAGAATTTGTAAATTAAAAAAAATCATTTTTTTTATTTTTTATGTTTTTAATTTTAGATAAAGTGGTATTTTTATTTAAAATTTAAAATATTCTATTAAAAAAATTTTAAAATATTTTTAAATTTGAATATGAAAATTATTTTTTATTATTTATATTATAAAAAATTTTTTTATGTGTTTGTTTATTTTATGTTTTTTTTATTTTTTTTATATATTTTTTTGGAAATATATATATTTTTATATGTGTATATTGGGGGTGAAATATAGTAGTTGAATATTAGTTATTTTTTAAGTTATAGTTTCGTTGAAGGGGGGGGGAATATTAATTTTATTTTTATTTTAATTTTTTATTCTATTTAATTTGTTTAAGTATTTATGGTATATTTTTTATATTTTATGGGTGAATTTAGGTTATAATATTTAAGGAAAGGGGGTAAAATTATTGAGGTTTTTTAATTTTTTATTATTATTTATTATTTTGAAATTTTTATTATATTTAGAAATGAGTATAAATATTATTTTTTATTAATGAGTTTATTTTTAAGTGTATTTGTTATGTGTTTTTTTAATTTGTATTATTTAGTATATTAATATATTATTTTAAAATATTATTTATTTGTATTTTTTTTTTTTTTTTTATGTTATTAATATATTGTTTATATTATTTTTTTTTATTTTAAGGTGGTTATTTTTTTTGTAATATTTTTTTTAGTTGGTTTTGTGTTTTGAGTTATTTTTTTAAATTTTTTATTTAGTTATTATATATATATATATATATATATATATATATATATATATATATATATATATATATATATATATATATATTTCCTTGTTTTAGAAGTAGTTTTGACTTTAATAAACATTTCTCTTATTATAAGAACAACCAGGTACATTAAAACAGTCAAAACTCCCCATACACTAATGCCACAGTGCTAACCAGAGTAATCAATGAATTCCAGAAGGCTTGTGCTTAAAATCCCTATCTAGTTTTCTGGCTTGTGACCTTTGTCAGTGAGGAACTTTGGATCTGAGAGCACTGCACCTAGAACTTAGGATCTAATGCAACCTTCCAGCAGCCACCTTTTATCTCTACTTAATTACAAAACTATGAGAATAAAATTGAAAACAATATTTTCAATCTAAGCTCAATATCTTATATAGTCATATGGGTCTAAATCCAGTTCAGTATCCATATATTTTGGTGTCTTTGGCTCTTTAACCACCATAGTCACTCCTATCCTATTAGGTGGAATTGGTGTTAAACCATTAAACATTACATGATCACCATTTCTTATGTTAGCACATTATTGTTATTAAAACAGGCAAAACTCTCCATACAGTAGTGCCACTCAGTACCAACCAGAGTAATCAATGGATGCCAGAAGGCTTGTGCATAAAATCCCTATCTAGTGCCTACTCATCCAATATCCCCAGACTAGTTTCTGGTTTGTGGCCTTCATCATTGAGGAGCTTTAGATCTGAGAGCACTGCACCTAGATCTTAGGATTTAGTGCAATCCTCCCACAGCCATCTTTTATCTCTACTTAATTACAAACTATGATAATAAAATTGAAAACACAATAATATTTTCCATCTAAGCTCAATAGCTTATATAGTCATGTGGGTCTGAACCCAGTTCAGTACCCATACATTTTGTTGTCTTTGGCTCTTTAACAACCATAGCCACCCCTATCCTATTAGGCAGGATTGGTATTAAACCACTAAACATCACATGATCACAAGAAGAGTAGGCACTAAATGAGGATTTTATGCACAAGCCTTCTGGAATCCATTGATTACTCTGGTTGTCACTGATTGACACTACTGTATGGAGAGTTTTGTCTATTTTAATAACAATAAGGTGCTAACATAAGAAATAGTTATCATGTGATGTTTAGTGGTTTAACCATGTACAGATTTGGAAAAATCTATATTAAAAAAATATACAATATGACTTGCTGAACAGAAATTGACATCTGCTTTTCCAGACAAATGCAATCTAAATTAATGACTTAATACTAATAGAAATATTATAATCATCACATTCAAGAAAATCTATTCTTTATTTCATGTAAATGTTATCTTCTTTTAACCTTAGAAACGATATGTATGCAGGTACGTAAGATAATATGAATATTCAAAAATAAAATCAATAACAATATTAAGGAAACTAAGAAATATATTTTAACACATAAAAACAGGATGATTATTTTGTGAGGATTGTCAATCTCTTGATTTTATTATTCATTCTTGTTATTATATTGCAACCCCATCTGTTGGATTATTTGCTTTATACATATTGACAAAATCTATTGTAAATTAATATTTTACTTGTATGCACAGTCTTATATCCAAGGGTAGTAACATATCTCATAATAGATAAAATAATGGTTCCTCTTTAAAGGAATTATGACAGCAAAACTGAATAAACCTCTGAATAATTAAAATTTAGCTGCATCTAACATATATTCTGTGATACTTTTCTGGATAAATTATAATTGCCACATATTCAGGATATAAAATCGTATTATATTCTAATGGAAATAACTTTCTTGTGGATATTACATAATTGTCTTGGATTATGAAAGTTAAATAAAACTTAGATTATAGTTATGGAATAATCTCAACCACTGAAAATAGCTAAATGCTATAATAGAATTTTATTATATTTATTTGAAAAGTTGTTCAATATTTATGTCTGTTTCTTGAGATAAGTAAATAAACCTAAACACAACTAGGGAAAAATAATTATTATTCTGAATCATAACTATTAATTAGATGTTATATAAATAACTAATTTAGATTTTCTAATGTTGAAGGATTATTATTTTACATTCATTTAAGTTAAGTTAAATTATAAATATTTTCTCCTAATTATGAAATGTAAGTCTGTTGTTTTAATATCATTATAGGTCCAAATATTTATACAGTTATTTCACTTTGAAACTCGATTTCTTCATTATATCATTAATTTTATATCTGTCTATTGTTTATCTATTGTAAATAAATTATTGTTGTATTATGTTGAATTATCAGACCTGAATATTATTTACTCAATAAATTGAGAATACTAATTGCAAGTAGTACATATATAGATCAAAAAACTTTAATTAATACATGATTTAAATCTTAGTATCTTATATGTACGTAAATAAGTTGGTTTTTAAATTGTTATTCCAGGTTTACATTACTTTAATAAGTGCAGCATTCTTACTAACTGATTTATTATAAAAACCTATTGGTACAATTTAGGAGTTTATGATCATAGGCATGTAAAGTTTGTTTCATTTTAGATATACTAATTGTATATATTATTGTATTTGACTTTAGTTAAATAGAGTCTATATCTCTTAGGCGCACCACACTATTCGTTTCGTTTATATCAATGCAATATATATATATATATATGGAAAGATAAAATAGCATACTAATGACATGTAATAAACTATAAAGGGTTAACCATTATAAAAATAAAATAAAGTTTACATGAAATATTTCAAATTAATATACTTAAGATCATTTGTAATTTTTTGAAAAATAGGCAGCCATCTCTTAAAATGGCAATAAAAAAACAGTTGATTTATTGACCAATATTTTGTAAACTGCCTTATCCACAAATGCAATTTGTTTTAGTCACTATAGTAATAGCGTTTGCAACTCCCCTCTCTCATCTTCCTATCTTTAAATGGTGTTATTTTTATCTTAAAATTTCAATATATTGATGTGACTTTTTAAAATTTTTATCTAAACAGATTGTAAAACATCTGCTGAGCCTGTTTACTTCTGAATTAGTTGTATATGTATATTTTATCTTTATATGTCTGTGGGCATGCGTTTGTGCGTGTTTAGTTATTAATAGAAATAGTTATTTCGGCTAAATGTGATTATTCGATCTTTTCAAAATTTAAATTGTTTTAAATGTGGCTTTCAAAGATTATTTTTTATTATGCATAAACTATATATATATATATTTTAATACGAATTACAGATCAGTCTCCAACCCAAATTTACAATATATATTCTTTCTATTTCACTCCTTTTAAAAAAATTATAAGTAAAAGTGTATTTCCTTTTTCTTAAAAGCTATTTTTTAAAAAATGAGGGAGGGACAGATATGAATTGCATGTAATATCAATTTGAAAATATCTATTAAAATTATTGTAGATATGTATACTTTTTTTTTTAAAGTTTTAAGTTTTAAATGTGTAATATGAATTTTAAATATTTTTATTTTTCCTTTCTCTACAAAATTATAATTCATCAAATATTTTGAATTTAAATAAAATTCCAGACATTAAATCAACTAATTCAAAACATGAATGATCCTTTTAAATTCGAATTTAAAAACAACACTTCAGTAAATTATTAATGTAATATCAGAACACGTTTTGATAGTCATTCGTCAATGTATTACTTATAATATAAACATGTTATATGTGCATAAAGATGTGTATGTGATTATAAAACTGTATGACCTCATAGATAAGAAATAAATGGTACTTGTGAGTTTTCAAGTAAACCCAGAAGGGAGCCCGTAGTTTTGATAAATCTGCAGCTTCTGGGAGACTCTAAAAAAATGTTTACAAATGCCTGCTAGGAAATGCGAATTTAATATTTACATTTTATTTTTTATTACTGTTATTTTAAAAAAAAGAAATCATTGTGGAAAAATTAATTCTAACATTTACAGTTTATTTTTCGTTTTTGAATTAATTTATTAACAAAAAAATAAAAAAAAAGTGTGTAAATACAATATTTACACTTCATTCGTATTGGCAATGAGCAATCATAATGTTCTCTTTACACTTTTCAGGATGGCAGAATCCCGTACTTTTGGAAATCGTCCACTGCATCGTGTTCTGTAATAGAAAGATCCCAAATTTTTATCATTATGACAATTTACAAAATAAAAAATGCTGATTAAAAGAAATACATTGAATTGAATCAAAGTATGACAGTATTAAGAGCATCTCGTTGCTTACCATGTTATAATATCATTTTCAAAAAAATTGAAATAAAGCTTCCTAAAAAAAATGATCTAAATTGATTTTTTTTTCTTTTTTTTTTTTTTTGATACTTTGGTATTATTCCTTCTAGGACTTATTACTTTGGTGACGTATTATTCTGAGTTTATGATATGTTTAAAATAATGCCTCCAAGGGATCTGTGGACAAACTTAATTGATAAAATTTATCTGCAGATCCCACGGAGATGTTATTTTAAACATATCACAAACTTAGAATACTACATCACTGAATTAATACATCATACATATAATTCCAAACTTCAAATCTAAAAAAAAAAATGAAGAGATATATTCATTATAGAAAAAGAAAAAAACACAATGTGAGGTTTTAATATTTTTGTGATTTTTTATTATGGTACTTTGTGCGGTCAAAACTATCCTTCCCTCCCAGCATATTACAGCACTTTGTGCCATTATAAATAACCACCAAGTGTTATATTAAACTTCAAATCTAAAAAAAAACATCTTATTTCAGATGATAGAGAGCGATCTTTATTATAATTAGAAAAAGGAAAAATATAAAAAAGAACTTTGAAACATTTTTTAAATGGTGAGCTGTAACAAAGTTTTTAACTTTACGTTTTTTTAACCTAAAAAAAACAAAGACAAATTGTAAGTTTAACCTTAAATTTTAAATATTTTTTTAAAAAATAAACATATATATAAAGTTTTAACAAATAAAAAAAAATCACAAATGTATAAAGTTTTAGCTGTAAATGTAATTTTAAATATAAAATCATATTACTTACAAATGATGCAAGAGATAAAATTTTGTTATAGTTTCCCATTTAAAAAACGTTTCATGGTTTTTTTCTTCTTTTTTTCCATAATGAATATATCTCTTTCCATCATTGGAAATAAGATGTGTGGTTTTTTTTTAAAAAAAACTGGTATTACATGTCAGCAACTGGGTGTTTATGATGAAACAAAGTGCCATATTATACCAGGAGGAGGAAGTATGTTTTTATTTGCACAAAGTGCAGAAATAAAACTCACAAAAAGTACTGTATTAAAAACACACACCTAGATGTTTGTATTTAATATTGTATTTAATATTGTAATGTGTTCTTTTCCTTTTTCCACTAATGAATATATTGCTTCATTTTGATAGCATAAAATCACTAAAAATAAAAAAAAGTCTAAAATCACACAGGTCAGCATGTTTTACGACTTGGTGATGTGTATATATGCGAAAAGTTGGTAACATGTATATATTTGACATAGCTTAGTCATGCCAAGATTCTAGAATGATGTGACATTATAAATAATAAATTTGAATAATTATTACCAAATGAAAACATCATCTGCATAATATGTCATAGCAGGAATAATATCAAAGTACTCCTTTTTTATATTTAACAATCAGTTTATTAATTTTGTTTACTAACAAATCTTCAGTAGATTATAGGCAATCAAAACTAAATTTATCAAAAATACAGGCTGCCATATTGGTTTACTTGAAAACTTATGAGTATCAGATGAATTAATATATATAACACAATTGGCATATTATGTTTAATAGCATATAAATTTTAAAAATTATTTTAATTTGTTGACAATTTCCAAGTGAACTTTTTTTTTTTCAAATAATCTATCCAATTAGTTATTTAATTAGGTCAGTCGCAAGAAAATGAAGAAACTGACTTGGGCATCAATCAGATTGGATTGGCATCAAAATAAGACAACAATATTTTAAAAAATAATTTTTACTAAATTAGTAGCAGAAAAATACTAAATAAAATTTTAAAACATTTTGTAAATATCCCATTCAGACTAAAATGACCTCCAGTGACATCCAACTGTAAAATGAAAGTGACAGTAAATGATATCTATTATGTATCAACAATAACCATAGAAAATCCTAACTGAATTTTATTCTTCTAACCATGTATAATGTGAGATAAGATTTCAAGATTAACAAAATTCATTTTACATTTTCTCTGGTTATTGTTGATAAGTAGTAGGTATAATTTACTACTATGATTATTTTGCTGCTGGAGGGCATTGGAAGTCCTTCAGCCCTCATCATAAGAATATGGGGGGAAAATGAGACTCTAAGGTCCCAAGGAAAATATATTACAGGATAAGATTCTTGCATAGGGATGGTCTATACATGGCAATGCACTCTGCCCTGCCTCAAAGTGTTTATATCTTATAAATGATGGCATATATCTATATTACACCTACAATCTAAGGTCTCCAGATTTGAGATCAAAATTTAATTTTCTAAGTATTTACTACAAAAATGAGTTTATAAAATATTTATTTGGGAACTTTGGGATTCCTTTCCCTCATTGATGAGAGCTCTATGAAATTGTCTTTTTCCCCATAGGGTAACATATCTCTGCAAGTTAAAATAATACTAACATTTAACAGTTTACTTTTATGAACTATCATCACATTGATGAGTTTTGGATATATTTTGGTCACTTCATTTAAAAATAAATAAGAGCAATAACATTTCATGTTTCTTTATTTTCCCTTCAACATGTATATCTAACAGTCTGCATTTACTGTAATACTGTAATGTCTTCTGAATTATTATTAGCATTAATAACTTAACTTTATGTTTTACAAGTGATTATAAGATAGCTTGCAAATTCTTTTGTATTTTTTTTTATTTCTCTAAAGTTTATAATGCAATGACCATTAGAGTAATCTTTATTTTATTTTAATAGTAACAAATTAGTAATTCCTTAGCATACACAATATATAATAAAACAAAGAGATATTTATCCTATTCTCATCTACAATATGGTTAAGTAATCAATGGCTTCTAGATAGTAATGCGTTTAAATTCCCATGTTCAATCTGGTTTCTGAAATCAATGCTGAAAATATTGTAATTATGCATCTAGCAAATTACCAACTACATTTCCCTAATCAAACCAAAACCTAAATATTCTAATCAATCTAAAGTTATAAATTCTATCTAACTTCACTGAACAGTTATGGAGATATGATTTCAATTCAGCAGCTATATACTTTAGTAACATCAGTTTTTTGTTAAGTACAGTACCTTTATGCCTGGCCAGAAATATTAATAATAAAAAAATTTTTTTTTCTTTTTACACAATAAATGATACAATAAAAGCAGCTATGTATTTTAGTATTATCTGTAGTAATCAATAACTACTAGATAGCAAAGCATTTAAATTTCTATCTCCATACCAGTTTTGAATTTTCCTTTATCAATAAGTCTGGGATTCAAAGTTGAAAATAATACTAATATATATATCTAATAACCATCTTCTTAAAATGTCATTTCAACCATATTATAGAAGTTCCTAAAATAGTAAGGTGCTTCGTTTTTATTTTCTATTGTTAAGAGTTTTTTTTATATGAGTTAATAAATGAGATTTGATTGATATTACTTTATGATATAATTAAATTTATAATTTTTTACTAATGATAGGTTATATTAAAATATAAAATATATTTTGAGAAAAAATTAAAAAATGGTGTATAGAAATTATTTTTACTGTAGCTTTAATTCAAAGCACTCCTAAATTATTAAAGTTATTAATACTATAATTTCGAATTCATATGTCTGATGCTAACAAGATCTTATAATAAGCTTTGCCATTTGTATGTTAATGAATTGAATTATTCATAAGAGGTATTGAAATTAGATATATTTGTCCTTCAGTATAATTCAGTTTATTAGTAAGGATGTCTTATATAGAAGTAAAGAAATTGAATTAAAGCTAAAAATTCTTGAATCAAAGCACAATAGTTCATTCCCAATGACGGTACTTAAAGATTTCCTGAGCAACGAAGTATTATTATATTAGCATTGATATTACTGAAAGCTTCTTAATAAAAAGGCCAATATAAATAAAAAATAGTTTTTTATATAAAGTTTCACAAGTAAAGGGTACAATCTTTTATTTATTTACTTTGGTAAGTTATTTGTTTATTTTTTATCACTGCATCTGAACTCTTATTATACCACTTTCAGGCAAGGCAGGGACAATTTTCTATCCACTTTGTATCGATAGTGTGCGAGGTTGATCTGAATTTTGGCTGATGGATTGTTGTGATAGGACTGACTTAAATAAATGCTTCACTGATAAAAACAAATATTTACTTTTTAAAAAAAAAAAATGTTTAAATATAAAAGAATATATTAAATATATCCGTACTTACAGAAGGAAGGGTCGGAACACAAATATTAGTTCAATTCTGATTCTACTTTTGGGTTATAATTAGAATATAGAAAACGTTTAATGTAGAAATAATATATCTTTATTATGTTATAAATTATAAAAACAAAAGACTTGTTTTAACAAAAGCTAATCTTTAACCTAGTAATAAAATTACATCTGTTTATAAAACTAATAGCTGATTAGACACAATGATGTGAGAAGACAAACCCAGATAGAAAATTATATTGTGAATCGGTCGGTAAGTGATGCTTCTAGTTCCCGAAGATTCTATAGATGCGGAGAATGAGTTGGAACGTTTTTAAAGGTCATTCGAAATTGAAATGAAAATAAATATAAAAAAATTTAATCAAGTATATTATTTTAAAAAAAAAAAAATCAATTTTAAAAATATTGCATTAATTAAACAAAAACAGAAATTAGGTACAAAAATAAATTAGTTGTTATATTGATTTTTATATTTTAATTTAACTAAGACATGATATAATTGAGATAATTTTATTTCCAACAATTAAATTGTTTTTTTTAAATTTCTCAACAAATATTGAACTTTTGCAAAAATTAATTAAAATTTGTTCCGCAAAAAAATAATGTACATAAGTTTGTTGGGGTTTTGATTTTGGATTTCAATGTATTTTTCAACATGAAATAAAGTTGTCTTTACATACATTGTGTGTAAAAAACTTAAGAGTTTATTCATTTTTCTTCCATAAATATGTCTGGAGTTTGAAACTAGACTAATAAAATTTGAAGTTATTTTCTAATTTCAATCAGAATTGGAAGTTTTATTTGAAATCATGACATAGCCTATCTAGGTAAACAACCAATAGTGGCCATTACATTGGTAGCTGGTTAATTTTAGCTAAAAAATAAATGAACATAAAAACACTCAAATAATCATCAAATAATCATCATGCAGAAATTTTTAGGCCTAGTAAATAGTGCCATTCTTATTATTGATTGACTATGAATGCCTGGTAATGGTACATTTATTGAGAAATAAGATATTTAAAAGTTTTTTGAAAACTTTTAAAACTATAAAATTCTTAATTTGTTAAAGTTTTATGCCAGTTCTCATTCTCTATATTAAGATCATAATCTCTTTGCTTGCAAAGCAGCCATATTAAATATTTTAAAAATTATGCTAAGCCATGAATTATATCATAAATTTTAAGTTTTTATTAATAAAAAATGATATAGTATATATTGCTTGAAAGATCAAACACTAAAGAATGTAATTAAGCTAAAAAAAATATAGTCATTGATATTCAAAGTAATAAAAAAAGAATTAAATTTAATATTTCTAATAATTATTTTCATATTATTTCACAAATTCAAAATTATCATGCATACACCATAAAATTATATTTTTGTTAGTAGGCTAGTTGGATTCATCATAAAATTTCTAAAAAAATTAGTATATAATCACACTTACCTAACATAATTCATCACTTAAAAACTTTGTAGAATAAAGACATTAGTGCCTTTCATTTTTCCTAGTAGCCCTTCAAAATGTATGTTCATACAGGGGTTTGCAATGAATATCATTCCTAATAACATTCCTTATAACAAGTAGTTAATATTGATCAATAATAGTATAATTTGAATATTATAGAAAGAATTTCAATACAGTTTGTAATTTAATAAAAAAGTACTACTAAAATAGTCACTATATACAAAATAAAATAATAAAATATAATAAAAAGTGAATGAAATACTAAATTCATTATAGAGTTAAGCTTGAGGTATATAAGTTAGTAGTTAAGAGTCAATGTGATGTAGTATTATTTATCCTTTCTTTATAGTTTTTGAAGGTTCATTTTGCTTCTGCTACTATGACCATAAATTCAGTAATAGCTTCATCAACTGCCATTTCTCTTTACATTTGATATGCAGCTTTGAAATTTACATTGCAGTAGTATAAAATCGACCTAAGATTATAAACTGTCAAAATCTTTGCTTTTAGCATTTGCATATTTTTATTATTATTAAAATGTAGACAAGACATTATAGAAAAATCTAAATCTGGTCATAATATTTGCAAAATATGCTTATCTTTGTCTCATATCACCTAATTCAAATACTGGACCCAAGCCCACATCATAGCAAAAAATGCAGATATTTCATGATATAAATGTACACAATGACAAGCTTTTTTTTATGTTAGTTTCAATAATATTTTTTTATATATTTTTTATCAAATATAAATTCAAATAATAATTAAAAAATATATAAAAATAAAATAATAATTAAAAAATATATAAAAATAAAATAATTAAAAAATATTGAAAAATAAATACTTACCATTAGTCCGCCATAATATTGTCTTCTAAATACATTGGTAAAAACTTTCATTTTTGCCAAAGTATTTTTCACATCGAATACTTTTCCATTAACTACCAAAAAAATGAGAAAAAGTCCAAAAAATTCAATTTACTTGATCACAAAAATTATCATAAAATTTTTATTTTTTATCATAGAAAAATAAAACATACCTTTTTTGAAACTAGAAAGAAAGATGGAAACGAAGGTGTAAAAAATGCATGCATAGATTGTGTAGATTTCTGTTTATATTAACCTGAACCCGGATGTTTATAATTTGAAAATTATGTCCATCTTTTGTTAGCAAAGACACAAAGTAGAATCTTATCTTTAATTTATAAAAGTTGAATTGATAACAGATTGAAGATTCATGATTTAGATAACTTGATTGTTAGCATGTGATTACATTTATTAAATAACTTAGTTTGAATAAAAATAACTTGAGGGGTTTTAAAATGACTATTTATTTGTCTATTTTTATATTTATTTGTCTATTTTTAAACAACATTATATTTGCCTGTTTAGTGAAGTTTGTTTAAAGTTTTAGAAATATAAAAATCTCAATCTATTAAAGTCCTGTACCAACTCTAATTGTTTAAATTAAGACCTTAGACCAAAATGAAATGTGGAATCCAACTTTGATTTATAAATGTTTAGTTACAACAGATTAAAAATTCATGGTTTAGATAGGCTTCTATTGTCATGTGATTATATCTAACTTGATACTATATAGCATCATCATCATTTTAATTCTTTATTGAAAGTTTATCCAAGTTTAATTCAAATACTATAAATCATAGCTTCTCTTTATATACCACTTTAGAAACTTCTTTATTTCACATCCATATTATCCATGATTTGTTTCTAAGGTTTTAAAAGACTTTTGGAATTAAGGGTAAGTTTCCAATTGTAAGTATGTTGTCATGTCTTCTGGAAATATATCAGTCCATCTCTGATTTAAGCTTCTTAATGCATTCAATGGTGCAAATGATATTTATTTATTGTCATACCCATATACTTTGTTTTAGATCATGTCTTGTTGCTCTCAACATATATCTTTTAATATTTCAATGAATAGTCTGAAATCTTCATATTGCTCTTTTATTATGTTTCCAAACATTATATCTATATATAAGAACTAGTAAAATACATTGTGATAGTAATCCCATTTGTTCAATAGAATCAAAATAAAGAAATCTTAACTTATTTTTTTATGACAACAGAAATTTAAATTTATATTATAAATATGATATAGTGTTGCCAAGAGGTACCAAAATGGTAATCATAGTTTAAGACAAGGATAAATATGTTGCTAAGTTTTAAAAATCTGGTCAAAGGTAAAATTAGATAAATCCATTCATTAAAGAATTTAGGTCACCAATCCCACATTACACAGAGATATAATTTTTGATTGAATACCCATAAAAAATAAATAAATTGATCACAACATAACTATAATTTTAGTGAATTATATTTGTTTTGCAAATATGTGTTAACAAACTTTACTATAACAAATCATTTAGATGTGCATGTACATATTTTTATGTGCATAGATATAATAAAAAAATGTTAGAAATTAGAAATATATTCAATATAAAATCATAGGATCACATCAGTGTATAGAATATGAGAACTGTCAATTTAAAAATTTTAACCTTGTTGATTTTAATAAAGTCTGGTAATAGTCTATTATTTACTATAAAAATAAACATAAATAATTCTATATTTGTCCTGATAATAATTTTATTTGAAATTATTTTTCTGATAATTGTATTATAAATATGATGGATTTTACTGCACAGAAAATGACCAAGAGGACAGTATCACCTGGAAAGAATATGTTGTCAGACCTACTTAATGAAAATTTTGCATACAAAATACAATTGAGTGAAAAAGGAGTTTGAATTTATGTCACTTTTCCATCATGTACTCATTACTATATAAACAAGTGTCAATGAAATTCAGTGTTCTTTTTCCTCTCATTTTTTTTCTTAAAAAAACTATTTAATTTTGTCATTTTAAATTTGTTATTAGAAAGCTTGAAGGGCACAATGGTCAGCTAAAAAAAAAAATCATCTGATGTTCAAATTCCAGAGTAATATTGAATTTCTTGATCATCATCATCAATAAAATGATTTATGGCTAGATACATAATTAAGTATTTAACAGCAGAAGCTGATAAAATTTAAAAATGTGTGCTATTTGAATTTTTTTAAATCTGGGAATTATTTAAATTTATAACTGAGGATTGCAGTCTTTTTAAAATATAGGATGATTCACCTGCTATACTTAGTGGAACATGTTTTATTGTGTTTTGTCAATTTTATGCAAATCATTAATTAAACTTGCCTATAAAATTTCTGGTGACACCTAATAATTTTGTTTTTATGATCTATAAATAAAACTGAAATTGTGGGAATATTAAAATGGTGTATGGTCCCCTGCTTCTTTAATACAAATCAGAATGAAATATAATCACCTGCGGAATTCCTAACTTAATTACTTTGTTAGTGGAGTATAACAAAAAAATTTGTGGTAAACAATATTATCATTTGCTTTTAAAAGAAAAACACCATGGTATGCATGGATGAATGTGAATAATGATATTTTTATCTCATCTGTGAAATGAAGCTTTTAGAAATGGATAGCAAAGAATTTTCCATTTACTATATACATGACATTTAAAACTTAATAAATAATCATGAATTTTACCTAAAAAAAATTCATCAATATGAAACCTATTGGAAGAAATAAACTGTGCACATCAATTTTGATCAAATTATTCATAAATTAGTATAAAGAATGATTATATTTATTTCATTATTATACTATATTTATATAATTTTATAAATAAAAATTATGCGTAATGATAATTATATGTATGATTTGTTGTTCTTATTTTTATATAATAAATTCAATTGTAAGCATTAGTATTAATCAATGTTCTCATCAACAATAAGCAGATCAGATAGAATGTTTTCTTTTATTCAAACTAGTGGGACATATGATGTACTATATAAAGATAGGGTCTTCCTTTATTATTATAGTTGTTAAATAATAGTATTTTAAAATTATCCTATTGGGTAGGAGATTCTTATGTTTTATATACCTCATATTTTATTGACATATGTCTTATGGTATCACAGTATCTATATGTTAATATGAATGAATAAATAATATTTTGTTTGTATAGTTGAAACTTACTTACAATAATAATGCTAAGTTTAATAAATAATTATTATTCCATGACTGCAGGTCAAGTAAAATGTTTCATTTGGGATCTTAACATTGTATAAATGGCCATGCAGATATTACACTTGTTTAGTGAAAGATAAATTTTCTTATTAAAAAAAATTAATAAAATAATACCACTTTAACAATATGAATATAGGAAATATTGGGGATCTATAAAACAGAGAAATCATTTATTTAATTTAATAAATCTAAAGATAATAAGGATATATTAGAAATCCTACCTATAGGCAACCTTCTTTATTGGGTTGTGCATTTATGTAAACTACACTTCCCATAACACATATGCGCATCTACCTGCAATCTTACTTTTAGAACAGCACTTATACAAAAACATTGTTATGTAAGAATGTTGTGAGAATATTAGCATAATTATCTTATGTAATGTATTTATTTTATCTTATGCACTTTATTCTGTTGTAATAAATTTGATTATTTTTTAATTAAAGCTTTATGTTTTACTTATGTCTGTTTTATTCTATTGGTTGTATTAGTATAATCATAGTAGTATAATTTTAGTATTAAATTTTTTATTATACTTTATTATAGCTGCCATGTTAAAGTTTTATTACAACTGATTTGCACTACTTTCATAGCTCTGTTTATGTTCTATAAGACATGTGCTGGATACAATTTCAAAATATCCATTTGTATCTTATTATAACCTGTGAAATTGTATAAGTAGATATCTAAGAGTCTTTATAGTATTATAAGAGTAGGACAAATAATATGTTAGTGAAAATATTACTTTGATATTCATGATGTTAAGCTAGCTATTATACCATGTTTTATTGGTAGTGAATATAGATTTATTAGCATATACAGTATTTTAAAATGCTAAAACATCCCTGAGATTTATTATTAATATTGATACTTGCATGTAGTGTTATAGTAATGGATATTATTTATGTGACATATATTTTATTTATTGATCTTATTACTATTTTTGAAAAATTAAGCTAAGAGTTAGGTAGTCACCATATGGTGATTGGTAACTTTGACTTTTCCTTTTCTATTACAAAATGGACCCAATGTGGGGCATGATTATGATTTTGGTACATGAACTCAATAATAAATAATCACATACTCAAGATAATTATGAGCATGCATATTTTTGCATATATTTTGAAACTTGACCACAGAGAATGATTGGTACTTTAAAAGCATAATAATTTCCTTATTTAATAATGTTGTTTGTTTATAATATGTCATGATAATTTCTAAGGCATAATTAATATAATCATTTCAATTTATTTACAAATAAGTAAGTGAAGGATATAAAAATAAATTATATTGATAACATAATTGGGCAAACATTTTGTTCATTATGATCATGGATTTTGTTGATGCTTTTGAAAAAAAACATTTGATGATCTTATTTGTAATAGAAGTATCCATTGTTATAAATAGCATATGTATATCATAGAATTAATAAATCAGATTTGTTCATATATTATTGTTTAATAAAAAATACTAATAGTAGTATATAGTTTAATGTTGATATAGGGGCTAATAATGATAATATTTTGGAAGGGTTAAAATGACCTTTCACGCAGTAATATACAACAATTATTTTATATGTTGAACAATAGATTTGAAAAATTATATAGTAAATTAGATGAATCCAAAGCAGATTCAAATGCTAACATTCAAAGTTTAACTATTAAGTTTGATTAGTATAAAGCAGATCTTAAAGATTTAAAAGCCAATTTAACAGAATCTAGAAAAAAGTTCATAGCAGATTTAAAAGAACCTAGAGGTAATTCAGATACTACATTTCAAGAATTAAATGGAGAAATGGTAAAGTATAGACAACATTAAGTAAGAGTTTTGAGAATATAACCCAACAACCTGAGATTAGAGTACTTAAAACATTAGATATAAATACTCGGTGTAACAAACCAAAAGAATCTAAAAAAAGGTTTATAGTGGAACCAACAGAATCTAGAGAGAAGTTTAAAAGTAATTTAGGTGGAATGTTTCCAAAAGTTAAATGATGATCTTGACCAAGCTAAAGTATATGTAGATATGAAATCTCAAGATTTAGATACTAAAGTTGAAAAGCTAAAGCTGATTTAGATGAATGTCAAAACTTAAATATTAAAATTCCAAGAATTCAAAGCAGTTATATAATAAATGCCATAAAGTGAACCTTGGAGTTACTGAGTCTAAGATGATATGGAAGGATTGTTTTATGCATATAATTAAATAGTCAAAAAACTCAGAGTGCAAGATTCTCTACAGTACCAATTATAATTATATGTTGGACTATTTTATCATCTAATATTAAATGTTAAATGTTTTTAGAAAAAAATCAAATTTTATTTAAACTTTTTAAATACATTCAATTGTTAGAATTAGCACCAGATTAGCAAATAATGGAATGTTCTAAGTGGTATTATTTACTGTCTTTTAGGTGTCATAGACTTAACCAGTATCAGAAATAGAAAGTGAATTGAATCTGGGACCTCGGAAGAGCATCGACTAGGCTATTTTTTTAATGAACTTTAATTCAATATTCATAAATCTGAAGGTCCCAAGTTTGATATCCTTGCAACTATTATCACCAGTCAGGCTGGCAAAAAGAGAAGAGAATAATAAACTCAAAACATTGGGTTATATACTAATTTATGTGCTATTACTAATAGTTGAATATATTTGAAAGAGTTAAAGAAAATTTGAACTTTTCTAGATACACCTAACAATTAATGTTAGATGATGGAAATAGTCCAATATGTAGTTATAAGTGCAATTGCTATTGTCACAAACTTTCAGTCAAATGCTAAAGTACCAGTATATATATATATATATATATATATATATATATATATATATATATATATGATCAACAGATGGTGTTTTACCAAAAACACCGTCAAAGCGTGTTTGTTTACATAAACGTCAGTGTAAGCATTCACTACCTCTATCGTTAGTTCCACCTTCAGATCATGATTTCAAGCTGATTTTGCTATCATCAGTGAAGGACAGGAAATAAGAAACTAGATCTAAACACTAAACTCTGAGCATTTATGAAACAATTTCTCTTCAGCTTGCTATGCTGATTTTGAAGACATTACGTCTAAAAAATTCACACTTGCAAGCTGAATAGAAATTGTTTCATAAATGCTCAGAGTTTAGTGTTTAGATCTAGTTTCTTATTTCCTGTCCTTCACTGATGATAGCTAAGTCAGCTTGAAATCATGATTCTGAAGGTGGAATTAACAAAAGAATTAGTGGATGCTTACTCTGACCGTTTATGTAACCAAACAACGCCTTGACTGTGTTTTTGGTAAAATGCCCATCTGTTGATCATAAATACAAGCATTGGCAAGTTTAACTTGCTTTTTTGTTTTTCATATATATATATATATATATATATATATA